>JBBPQC010000016.1:0-78472 GCA_038092295.1 Leccinum arenicola | reverse complement strand
GAGAACTGGAAGGTCGACCTCTGGCGTACGGACTTGCCTGGTTCGATGCAGGCGCCCAATTTGGAAGAGTTCCAGTTCCAGAACGGGACGTGGGACGCTTGTTTTTTGGACGCGAACATCACCGGAACGTGCGGGCAGGGAAGCGTGCCCGTCATTGGCGTCGATGTCCGTTCAATAGCGGACATACAAGCGGCGGTCAAGTTCGCGGTCGAACATCGACTCAAGCTCGTCGTCAAGAACACCGGGTGAGTGATTCGTGTCCATCGAGGGTGTGATTTGACGGGTGTTGTGTCTGTAGCCACGATTACATTGGACGCAGCAATGCCCGAGGGTCGTTTGTGGTGTGGACGCACAATATGAAGGACATGACATATAACGATGTGTGGGCTCCCCAGGGAGCACCGGCAGGCCAGACGTTCGAGGGTCGGTATGAGGAGGGGTGCATTTCGCTGAATACTGATAGCTCTGTTTGAACAGGTACCTTGACGGTTGGTGCGGGTGTACAATGGGCTGAAGCAGATACATTTGGGAACGAGAACGGCCGTCTGGTCGTCAGCGGAGGATGTGGTTCCGTTGGTTCGAGTGGTGGATGGCTCCAAGGTGGAGGCCATTCTCCCATGTCGCCCACTTATGGCCTAGGTAAAGTATTTAATAATGATCTTGTCAGCCGGGCGGCTGATGGATCTATTCAGGGGTCGACAACGCGTTGGAAATGTCCATAGTACTTTCGTCGGGCGAATACTTGGTCACCAACGAGTACCAGAATACGGATCTCTTCTGGGCTTTGCGGGGCGGTGGCGGAGGCACCTACGGAATCGTGACATCAGTCACCTACCAGACTCATCCGATGGTCACAGCGCAAAAATGGGAATACGCAGCTAATTCGAACGATTCCTCTGTGGTGCTAGACCTGGTGAAGGGGTTTATGAGCTACCAATCGCAATTCACAAACGCCGGTTGGGGTGGGTACGGCGGGACGTCGAGCTCTGGGATATCCTTCATCTATTGGGCGCCGGCTATGACCAACGAGACTGCGAAGGAGGAGGCGGAGGCGTGGCAAAACTATGTAAAGTCGTTGGCACTCCCTGGGGTGGTGTCTACAAGCACGACGACATTCTATTCCACGTGGTTTGATACAATCAGTGAATTCTTGGCTGAAGGAGAGGATGCAAACGTTGGAAGCGTGCTGGCTGCGTCTCGGCTGCTCTCGCCGGATGTGATTGAAGCCAATGGCACGGGGATTGCGCAGTTGCTCATCGAGTGTAACGCAGAGATCAGGTGAGCTTCGTTGCCGTATTGCCAGATGTTTACTGACGATGATGCCATGCAGTACAGTCGCTGGAGGAAAAGTGAACCAGATTGAAGCTGATTCGGTTGGGTTGACTCCTGCGTGGCGAACTGCGGTTGTACACCCGGTGTGCTGGTATGTTTGGAATGAAACTGCGACGCCTGCGGAGGTCGAGGGCATAGTTGAAAAAGTTAAATCGTGGACGCAGAGGATGCACGATTTGACACCGGAGCGCGGTGCATACTTGAATGAGGTGTGTAGAACAATCCAGTGCTGTCGTGGTGGACGGACGCTCAAGTGATTTGAACAGGCATCGCCATACGAGATCGACTGGCAGTTTACATTCTTTGGGGACCATTATGACAAGCTGAAGGAAATCAAGAACAAGTATGATCCTGTGGGGTTATTTATAGTGCACGAGGGAGTTGGATCGGATGAGTGGGACTCTACGTTGACTTGTCGACTGTAAATAGTTTTGGCAGGCATTGTGTTTGACATTGACAAGTTGCCAAGATGATGATCTCGAAGAAGTTTTGGCTCGTCGTCGTGCTGTCTTTTGCATCCGCGATGGCACAGACAAACGCAACATTTCCAGACGATCCAATTCTGAGATATCGACCTCCGTTTGCTCAGTCTCTCCCAGTTCAAATCCTCCTCACAGGCGTCGCACTCACCCTCGCACTCGTCCTCCTCTTGCACCTTCTCTTCACCGCTCCCTATCACTTCCCTATCGCCCGTACAAACTACATCCTCCAGCTCACAGGCGTCACAGCCCTCATCATATCCCTCATCGCAACTCTCTATGTCATTTTTTCGGCCACCGTACAGCAGAGCCAACACTGGCCCTACATGCTCAGCTATCTCGCAGTAGAGATGCCTGCCGCAAAGTTCTGGGACAAGACCGTCGACCCCCTCGTCGCCTACCAGACACCGTGGTCCACCGCCGAGAGCGCCACATGGGTCGTCATGAACGCAACCACATCCGCCATCGTCCAGGTTTCGTCTCCCCCCTCTTCACTCACTCACTCACTCATTCATTTCTAGATAACCCACATCCACTTCCTCACCCTCCTCTTCCCCTCCCATCTCGAGGCAAGACTCATTTTTGGTTTACTCGGTACGTTCCTCCCCTCGTTCCTCATCCTTTCCGCTTCATTCCCACGCACGTCCCCCATCATTCATCAGGCCCACTCGCCGTCATTTCCGCCGTCATGCAACTCCTCCCCGTCATCCGCGGCCCCAGCGTATCCACCATCGCCGAAGACACCCGCAACGTCTGCAACGCAGCCCTCTCCCTCCTCTTCACCTCCTCCCTCGTCATCTGGGGCTGCTTCATCAACCGCCGCCAAGCCTGGCGCACAGACGGCGGAACAGCCGCGTTCGGCGCAGGCGCCATCGTCCTCGCCCTCATCTCTACCTCCCTCAACTTTGTGTACATACCCCAGCAGGACCAGTACGCTTGGATGCCCAAGCTCATGTGGGTGGTCACGCTCTGGCAGAGCTTTTTTGGTTGGTGGTGGTGGGTCGGCGCAGGTATGGGCGTACGAGAGGCCGAGGAGCTGCTCTTTCGTGAGAACAAACGTCAGCAGAAACGGCTGGTGCGTGCACAGCGCCGGAAGGAACATCGCGACAAGGCGCGCTCGGTGTGGAAAGGCGTCACCGGCGCATTTAAACCCTCCTCCGCCTCCCGCTCTGGTTCTGGCGTCGACGATGACGACGACGAACATGATCTGTCCCGCTCACCGTCTCGCGACGTGGCTGCTACGGGCGTCTCGGCCGCCGTTTACCCGTGGATGATGTTCCCTGTGCACCTCGTACAGCGGTGGTACGCCCGTCTCCGGCATGCCCATCTTGCAGCTGCCCATATCCAGGCTGCTGAGCGCGAAGAACGGTTGCAACAGGTCTATCACCAGCGCGACGAACGGCGCAGATGGGGGCTACGCAACTTTGGGATGCGCGAGACCGAGACTGAGCGCGGACGACAGGAGGAGGTGGAGATGGACGTGTGGATACCGCCCAAACGGGTCGACGCCGACGGAGAGGGAGAGGGGGATGAAGACGAGTGGAAGGACGTGCCGATGGCCCAGGATCCATTGTCGGATACGCGGTTGCGGTACCGTGGCGGCTCGGGGTTGCAAACGGACGACCCTGCGTCTGGCTCGTCTTTGTGGTGGTGGGGACCCCTTCGACGTTGGCGTCTCCAGGACTCGACGACGTACCGATGAACCCGCCTCGTTTTGTGCTTAGTTTACCTCGTTTCCCCCGACAGTGTACATTGTATTTACATCATCTCCGCATTTCTGATGAGCTGGCTTGCAAATAAAAAAAAGGGAGGGGGGGAACGAAACAAAACTAGCGATTGCGTCTAAGTAATATGCGTGTCTATCCTAGGGCGTTCGTCACGACACAACCCCCGCCTCGGCAGCGGTCAGCTGTGCCGCCATGAGCGTTCTAAACCGTGAATCCTTGCGCGCCACGAGCTCGCGATACGTGCCCGACTCGGATATCCGTCCGTCTACCGTTGTCGTCAAGTCAAATCAACCCGTCACCCAGGGAACAAAAGCCAACTCACCCTCGAGCACGACGATCCGCTCCGCCCGCGCGATCGTCGACAGCCGATGTGCTACGATGATGCACGTCGTCTGCCTCTGCCCCAAAATCTTGTCGATCGCATCGTTAACACGATGCTCGCTCGACGCGTCCAGCGCGCTCGTAGCCTCGTCCAGCGCCAAGATCGCAGGGCGTTTGAGCAGCGCGCGTGCGATCGCTAGACGTTGCCGTTGGCCGCCGCTTAGGCTATGTCGGCCGACTGAGTGGACGAGCGTCAACGTCCGTTTTGTCGTCAATCGCAAACGTCTCCTCACTCACTCTCGGTATCGAATCCCTGGGGCATGCCCCATACAAACTCACAATTGGCAAGTCGTGCAGCGTACTCAATGTCGGAGCGCGTCGCCGTCGCATTGCCAAACGCAATGTTGGACGCGATCGTGCCCGTGAACAAGATGGGCTCCTGTGAGACGTGAGTGTGGAACCGTTTCGAGTCAAGGGAGAATGGAGACGGACCTGCGGCACGATACCAATGATGTTCCGCCACGAGCTCGGGTTGAATTCGCGAATGTCTATTGCATGACGTTTCGGTATCGAAAAACGGACTAGAGAAAGACAAAGCACGCACCTTGACCGTCAAACGTCACTTTACCACGTACCGGGTCGTAGTACCTCAACAGGAGTGACTGCACAGACGACTTGCCTCCCCCACTCTTGCCACTAACCAATTCCGGCGTCAGTCCGTTCGTCCATATACGCACAGAACGCAGTCGACGTACACGATCGCCACGTTCTCGCCCACGCCGATCTCGAGATTAAAGTCGTCCAGGATCTGGACGCCTCTCCGGCTCGGGTACTCGAATCCGACGTTCTCGAACCGGATCACACCACGTCGGCTGGGGTCGAGTTCGACCCCGTGGTTGGGCAGGATCGCGGGCTTCCGGTCGAGCAACTCGAATATGCGAGTGCCGGCACCGATGCCGCGCATGATCGACGACTAGGATTCGTGAGTTCGACCACGGTGTGGGCGCACGAGAGGAGAACACGCACGAAAAACCCGCTGGTTGGGGTCGTGTTAGCCGAGCAGACGGGTGACAGAGAGAAAGAGACTCACGTGAGCATCTGCAGTCCGTTTCCGACGTAGGCGGTGTAGAGCAACAGGCTAGTCAAGTCTCCGACGGTGATCGCCCCCTGCGAGACGAGCGTACCACCTATCTCGAGGTTACCAAAGTCTAGGTCTACCGAGGGAAGAACGCACCGTATCCCAAGAGACCGAGGATGGTCATATTCCCGCTCCATCCTGTGCTGCCGAAAAAGATGCCCGACGCAATAGCCTCCTTGCGCGCAAGATCGAGGACAATGTTGATGCGGTCGCGAAACTTGGCTTGTTCTTGTGCGTTGGCGTTGTAGGCTTGCACTGTTCGGAGAGCCGAAAGAGATTCTTGTGCGACCTTTGTCATCTCACCCACAGCTTCTTGGGACTTGTTGGACAGCTTTTTGAGGTAGCGACCGTAGTAGACCTGAAGAGCGGGTCGGTCAACTGTAAGAAACGATGGAGATACAAAGACCGCACTGCACCGAGGGATACGGGCGGGACGATGCCGAGCATCATGAACGTCAGTGTTGGGGAGAGATAGAACATGGCACCGACTGCACCCCGTGAGCCCGACCAACGCAGAAAAGGAAGAAGAGGTCACGCACGTCCGACCGAAGACATGATGACCGCCCGGAGTCCATCCGAGAGATTTTGAGTGACACTACCGTCGTTGAGCACCCTCAACGCACTAAACGAGGTCCCGTGATCACGCACCTTTCACCCACGATGCTCGAATCGGCGCTCAGTCTGCTCAACACATCGCCTTCGCCCTTTTCGACAAATTCGACTTCTTGGCGAAGGGAGGCCGCAAAGGTGCGTTCGCGCAGGCGCGCGACGATCCGTTGGCCTTGATGCAAGATACTGTCAACTGGACCGAACGGGGACGAGGCCGGGATGACGGGAACACACCAGACATGCGCATGAGGTACGATCGGGCTGCATTGCACACCGCGCCGGTCGTGAACGTGACGAGGAGGATGCCCGACGCTTGATACATCGATAGTCCAAACGGTATGTGCTAGCACGAGAGTCAGAATCATACGGCGAGGCAGAGAGAGGACGGACGGGGTTGCTCGTTGAGAAAAAGTCGATGAGTTTGCCGACGGTGAGAGGGATGGTCATTGCGACCGAGGAGGAGACGAGGAGGAGGCATACGGCGAGAATGAGCGGCTTTTTCTCTGGCTTTGCAAGGGAGATGACCTTGCGGAATGACGAGCCAGTGTCGGGCGGAGGGATGAGACGGGAGAGGAAAGAGCGCGGCGGGGTGGTCGAAGGCGGGTTGGAAGCGAACGAGCGGGCGAGGGAGAGTCGGTGTGTCCGAGCGAGGACAATGACGGGTTGACGGACTGATGCAAGTCCGAGACGGGCGGAGACCCGCAACGACGTCGAAGCGTTGAGGAGGTACATATGCACGCTCACTTCACATCACACGCTCGATATTAGTGTTATACACACGTGACTACGTTACTATTACTAGTCATGATTCATGACTTCCACTGCGCCGATCAGTGAAAAACTCATCGATTTCTGTAAAACGAAGACAACAAGTGGTGATTGTTGATATCGGAAAACCACCATCCTTTTTCAATTAGCTGCTCGCTGGCGACAAACGCAAACACATCATCGACTGCACCTGATTCAATGTCGACATTACCCTGGATCGGGACAAGAAGTGGTCGCCGAGACAAAGCCATTGAATCATAATCATCGGCGCACCAAGGATCGTCCATCCATATTAACGACAGAGGTGCCGATCCTCGCTGCATACGATGGCTGTCTGCAATGCTCTGCAAGGTGTACAAGAGGCGGAAAGGTAGATCAACAACCATACTGCAATCAACAGGTACATCCTGATCACTGGTATACGGAGCTCGAGAGACAAAAGAACAATCAGACTGCAACAGAGCAGCTGGTGATATTGCAGCGTTCGACACTTCTGCCCGGCTCGGTTTCACTTTCGACAACATGATAGCGATGCACAGCAGCCGACGTTGTATGTGCCGGCCAGGATGGACGCGAGAGAAATGGGCGTCTGCCCTCTAAAGTGGAAAAATGAACTGAACTCGAACTAAATGCTCCTCGGCATCTCCCGGCAGGACCCCTGGCACTCCTCAGCGTCTGTCCTGTCCCGTCGCAGCCCTTCGGGCCGCTCCGCTCCAACGTTCATCGCCTTGATCGTGTGCGTGCACGGAACCCCACACACAATGAAGCGGAGGGACAATTGCGACAAACATGCAACCGAAGTACGTCCTGCAGCTCGCGTTTGCTTGAACGATGTCGACAGTGATTCAGCGAATTTCATGAACAGAAGCAATGGACAAAGGTTCACGAAGGTAAGGTCTCCCTCCACACATTGATCGAAGGGAAACGCTTATAATAGGTACGGCCACCATCGTACTGCGTCAGGCAGATCATCTGTGGCGGAGACGGACTCCACGTAGTCGAAATCGCGACAATCATGAATATCAGAGCTGGCACGCATGGACACGCCCTCCGCGACCAAAGAACGAAGAGAACCAGCAATTCCTGGTTGCGAAACAGGCGAAGACATGGTGGTTGATGATGAAAACACGTCGTCACAAATCAGCAGAATCCGCTCTGCTAATATCGTTGCTAAGCCTGAAACAGACCCACTTCCAGTGGCGCCACATATCACTCAACACACGATTGTCCGTAGCTATTTCGAGCTGTGGGCGGCCCCGGCGGCCCTCCATTTGACCTTGAATTCTCCCAAAGTTTTTTACACGGCGCTAGACGCCACGCGATTGGATTCCCAGCCCTCACCTACTGCACAACAAGTACTCAAAACGCACAGCTCTTGACAAGCTCTAGATAACACAAAGTACGTACACAGCAAGTTGCTGCAAACCCGTCAACCATCAGTCCATCAGCCCACCATACACATTTCTAGCATCACGCAGTCATCTCTGGTTCTCTTTTTTGGGATGTGTATGCCACAGGGGTGCCACCACGATCAATTGGAGACGTATGATATGTCCATATCGGCGATTCATGATAGACTTCTATTGGGTCTGGCTCCTTTTTCGTTCCTTTACAGCTCTCGAGAGACTCTGGGCCTGTACTTCGAGGCGTCTGAGTCACCATGACTTGCCATCCTGGAAATGAGCAAACTTGGAAACGCCACCGTCTCACGTCCGCCTCGGACCGTCCTTCCTCCCTCTCGGCTTCTCAGATCTCAGTTTCCGGCCGCCCAGGGGACTAGACACGTTTCCGACGTGATCAACACACGCTTTCTCCGATTTTCGCGCTTACTCACGGACCGAGGGCGGGCGTGCATGTGTGGTCATACATAACTTTAGGCTTTGAGGAACGATGGCGATCCGTCCGGGTCATGTACGGCGTACGCGCTCTGAGGAGTCAGGGTATGGCGCCTTGCGCCGATATCCCCGAGTTATCAAAGACTGCACCGCGGTACCCAGCTTGCCGGAGCGCTAAAAAGTCCAACTGGCGAGTGTCTTTGTGGGAAACGAAGAGAACGTTAGCCAATGAAAAACTGCAAAGGTATGAATCTGACCTCTGACGATGACATGAGGTAGGGTCGGGAATTCCAGAAGAGTTGTCATTGTGCGAGCTCAGGAGACTCTGCCAATCTTGACAGTTTCTGGAAAACGAATGATGGGTGACCGTGAGTCGTCCTTCGACGAGGCTCTGCAACTCAGGCTCTCCTTTTGGTGCCGCCGCAGCCGCTGCCTGGCTGGTACACTCATCCACCACCGAACTGGAAAGAACTGATGGAAAACGTGAAGCTGCGCCGCGCCGAGTGCGAGTAGGCGCAGCCTTCGTCTGCATCAGGCACCACGAAGCTATAACCTCAATGCGAACTTATCACTTAGTAACCCGGATACATATATAGGGAGGGAGGTAAGCAATTGCCCGTGGAGTTGCGTTTCTGGCCAGTCTCCTTTCTGTTTTGTGACGCTTGGAAAGTATCTTCGTTGATGTCGTCTTCCACAAACTTTTGTTCTTTGAAAGCTCCTTTATATCTGCCACTTGACTCGGATCCCACTTTCTCCCATGGATTCCAGGCTCCGGATCTATTCATATCGCATCCTGGTCTACCTGGCTCAATTGTCCAAAACTTTCATCCTTATTGTTTTTGCCAGAGTAGAAGCAAGTGAGTAGCAGGTGTCATGTCATTGCCTCATTCTTGACACGCGGTCCAGACGTACAATACCAATTGATTATGCCTCAGGTCAAGATACTAGGTATGTCATTGATTTTATCTCGGGATTTGATCATTATTGACGCCTCCATTCCATTACAGAGCGCCTGTCCTACTGGACACAAGAAAATGGTCTCCATCGCCAAACTTTACTGGTCCGCAGATGATTCCAGAGTCGCAATTTCTACCGACAGACGTGGGATCTTTTCTCCCGTATTCTTACTCGGATGGTACGTGAATGACTGTTCATTCGATGACTTTGAATCGATGTGGTCCCAATGATTTAACAGAAATATTTGCGTCTGACCGTGCAATGGGACCGGGTATGCAACCGGTGTTACAGGTCATTTCAGGTACACAATCCGATCCAAGCCTGGGCTTCTTGCCAGTGGTCCCAATGGGGAACGGTGATACAGCCTTCGGCGCCAATGTCAGTATGTTTAATCCGTCGGTGGTTATTAATGCTCATATGTTTGTGCATTAGCTCGATCATGCTAACCTCCTTGCGAGTAACTCTATGGGGAATGGCGATGCAACCTTTGGCGCCAATGTCAGTATGTCTAATCTGTCTGTGGTTATCAATGCTTATATATTTGTGCATCAGCTCGATCACGCTAACCTCCTTGCGAGTAAATCCCTGGCACAATTTCCTGCCTCATACTCCACCGAACAAGCCACATGCTCTGTCGGTGACGAGAGGAAATCTCCACTTGCGATTCATCGGTCCCAAAATAGCAACGGCTTGGAGCGCCGACGTTCCCGACGCGCTCGTGCCGTCAATGTTGGTGGTATATGGATCGACGCAGACGATCTCTGCTCCAGCGCAGGAAAGGGCATTATCACCGTTCATGAATGCCAATGGAACAAGTCCAGTGACCCCTGCGGAATGTGGATCGTGGGTTCTAGAACCAAGGTCGGTGCACATATACGTAAATGGCACAAACGGAACCACACGAATAGCAGAATCAGCTGCCTCTGGGAAGGATGCGCCAAGGCGATGCTAAAGGACTCCATCAACCGCCATGTCGTGACAGTCCACCTCGGAGAGGGATATCATTGCCGGGGCTGTGACCAGGTGTTTTCGCGGCAGGATGTATACGATGGCCATGTTGAGGGCGATGAGGCGTGCAGAGATGCGGGAGCTGTAATGGTGTATGGTATAGAGTGCAGGAAGATTGACACGAGTCAGATGTTGCTCCAAAAATTCATTATGCAGGCCGATAATTCGATGTAGCACCACTTTCTTCCTGTCTTCTTTGAAGTAGATTTCCTGTCTTGTATGAAATTCAACGAGTTTGGAGAACCAGCAATACTGGCAAAGTATTCCAGCTAGACACTCCCATGGGCGAACGAGAAAGGGTGCAAGTATGGCGCCGACAGCAATCTGACCTTCGAAATAGTATTTAAAGCTTGGCATCAGACCGTTTCCCACAGGTCCCCTCACGAGCCAGTTGCACACCCACGTAGTACGTCTAGATCTCTGGGAGCTTCTGGTGGGCAATTCCTGCTCGCTCGTCTGGACAACACTCGAAGTCCTCTGGACTGCCCATCTAATTTGACTGAATTCGAATGTGGCGATCCTACATTAATCTACACCGACGTGATAATTCAATATTCAACGTTCAACAACGTCACGGGACGACATTGGAGTGTTAGGGCGTAGACCAAGAGTGCTATTCTAGATCTCTGGGAATGCAATACACGTGTTGATTATTCGGAAACGTTTTCGACATGCGCTTTGATTTCGCAGACAACCCGCCGCCATTCCGATCTTTATGCCAGTGTCTCCAAAGATCCAACGATCCAGTCCTCAGGGCGATCATATTTCAAAAGTTCGTCTCTTCTAGTTAATGGTCTTTTAAATCCATATAATGTTTTGGAGTATTCGTCGTATCGGCCGGAGTTGTTCCGATTTTTTTTGGTCACTTGGGAGTTCCAAAATACACTCAATTTTTGATGAGGCCAAACCGCTAACAGATCAACTTTTTCGCGCGATGAAAGATTTTGCAGCCGCATCTCGACTCGTGCCATGAACGGCTAACCCCTTACTTAACGTTTCAGGCTCTCGTCCATCTTCCAGGGGAAAGAGGGTCTCCCAAAGATGGGGGGAGGCCAAGCCGGTCATGTGCGCGGGCGGGGTGGCACGTGCCCGCCACTGGCCCAGGAGGAAGGCGAACGCAGGGCGTCGGGTCCCGGCCCAAACCGAGACAACTAGCCAGGGGAAGGAAGGAGATCCGCGGACCGCGGTCAAGGGGTCGAGAAGTTCCAGAGAGCGCCAGTATTTGACGAAGGCGTCAGATGACCAACGGCCCAGAGCCTTGACGACATCCAGAGGGATCGGACGTTAGACAGGCTCCGTGGTTCCACCAATACGAACGGAATGGCCTGAGTACGGGAAAAGCCGGCGGATGTCCAGATGGTATTGCAACGAGCGAGAAACTTGCGGCGCATGAGGCAGCGCTATCCGAGGTAGGTACGGGACCGTAGCGTAACACGGCGAGGGTGCTTTAATGTGACATGGAAATGCCACAGTGACAGGTTCGCCTCGAACCGTCCTTCAAGCTTCAAGTTTCTCTCAGTCTCCTCGAAAAGGAAATTGCTAGAAAACCGTAGTCTCGACACCAACCGTTTTGGTGTGCTTCTCACGAGCATTGGAATTGTCCGATCACCATACCTTAATGGTGTACACGCCTATGTGACCTTACAAACACGCTGGTTGAGGGGGTAGTGATGGTGGTGGAACCGTCACGTCAGTCGTGTCGTGTCGTCGCCATCGGCCCGTCGTCGAGGGCGGGGAGGCTTGGGAGGCGAGCGTGTGAATGCGCAAGTGCCAGCGCGAGGTGTGGAAGGTGAGGACGAGTGAAAGTATGCATCATGGTGTGTGTGCATCGCGACAGTGGGAGAGGGTGACAGACTTGCGCAATGCACATGTGCCATGTATGTTGCGAGCGACAGCGACCGTGGCAAGGGTGATAAGGGTAGACGAGGAGGGCCATATGCCTGCGGCAGGGAAAAGGGGCAGAGGAAAAGGGGGATGTATTTACTATTACGTGATGATTTTGAAGAGACGAAAAGAGTTGCGGTGCGTCACAACGACTTGTTCTGACGCCATCGGACCTCTGATCGATCCGATCTGATCTCTGCCTTTCCTGAACAAAGCCTTGTTACTTGCCACAAGCGGAACGCACCGTGGTAAACACCTCTCCGCCGTCGATATCCTCCGCACGCGCCTCTGGAAGGGGTACCCGGACATAGCACTGCTCCTCAAACGCATCAAGGAGTCCCGCCGCCAGAGTTCGCGCGCTCCGGCTAGCAAGTGAGCAGGCAAGAACCAATGCCTGAACTCATCATGGTGCCTGCGAGCACCGCCTTGTGTGGATCGCCAAGTAGTTGCATACCATGACTCCGGGCCGGATGCCGCTCCCGGCCAACCTGGCACAAACGCTCAGACTTGTTTATCCAATTTCAAATTCGAGTACGAACGCTTGGACTGCCACTACCTGCCTACCTGTGGCGCCACCGGGCAGGACACAGGTTACTTATTATGCAAGACAAACATATACTCCGGATACATATATGGGAGCAGTCGTCTGTGGAGTTGCTACTCTGACCAGTGCTCCTTTCTGTTTTGTGACGCTCGGAAGGATCTTCGTTGATGTTGTCTTCAAGTTCCACCAATTTTTATCCTTTGAAGGCTTCTTTATGTTTTCCATTTGACTCGGATCCCACCTTCTCCCACGGACATCAGGCCCCATTCATATTGCATCCCGGTCTACCCAGCACAATTGTCCCGAACATTGATCCATGTTTTTGTTTCCGTCAGAGCAGAAACAAGTAGGTCGCAGGTGCCATATCGTCTACTCATTCCTGACACACAGTATAGCTGTACAGTACCAATTGATTATGCTTCAAGCCAAGATACCAGGTAGTTCATCCTTATCTCGGGTTTCGAGCATTATTGATGCCTCCATAACAGAGTACCTGTCTTGCTGGACAACACAAAATGGTCTCCGTCACCAAGTTTTGCGGGTCCATGTGTGATTGCAGAGCCAAAATTTATACCGATTGACATGGGGTGTTCTACATCACATTCTCACTTTGATGGTACGCCAATAATAGTTTATTCAATGACTTGAATTGATATAGTCCCTATATTTCAGCAATATTTCCATTTGACCGTGCAATTGGGCACGATATACCACAAGTCATCTCAGGTACACAATCCGTTCCCGATCCAAGCCTGGGCTTCTTGGTCCCAATGGGGAACGGTGATGCAACCTTTGGCACCAATGTCAGTATGTCTAATCTCTCTGTGGTAATTAATGCTCATATGTTTGTGCATTAGCTCGATCACGTTAACCTCGCGAGTAGCTCCCTGGTACAATTGCCTACTTCATCCTCCACCGAGCAAGCTACATGCTCTGTCGGTGACGAAATTAAATCGCCACTCGCGATTCATCGGTCCTCGGATAGGAATGGCTTGGGGCGCCGACGTTCCCGACGCGCTCGTGCCGTCAATGTTGGTGGGATATGGATCGACGAAGACAATATCCACTCCAGCGCGGGCGACGGTTGTCGCATCATCACCGTTCATGAATGCCAATGGAACAAGTCCAGTGGCCCCTGCGGAATGTGGATCGTGGGTTCTAGAACCCAGGTCGGTGCACATATACGTAAATGGCACAAACGGAACCACACGAATAGTAGAATCAGCTGCCTCTGGGAAGGATGCACCAAGGCGATGCTAAAGGACTCCATCAACCGCCATGTCGTGACAGTCCACCTCGGAGAGGAATATCATTGCCAGGGCTGTGACCGGGTGTTTTCGCGGCAGGATGTATACGATGGCCATGTTGAGGGCGATGAGGCGTGCAGAGATGCGGGAGCTGTAATGGTGTATGGTACGGAGTGCAGGAAGATTGACACGAGTCAGATGTTGCTCCAAAAATTCATTATGCAGGCCGATAACTCGATGTAGCACCACGTTTCTTCCTGTCTTCTTTGAAGTAGAATTCCTGTCTTGTATGAAACTCAACGGTGGATGGGAGCAGTTTGGAGAACCAACAATACTGGCAGAGTGTTCCAGGTGACACTCCCATGGGCGAACGAGAAACGGTGCAAGTATGGCGACAGCAATCTGACCTTCGAAATAGTATTTTAAGCTCGTTGCTCGTACCGTTTCCCACAGATCTAAATTGGAGTCCCCTCAAGAGCCGGTTGCACACTCACGTACGTCTAGATCTCTGGGAGCTTCTAGTGTATTGGGCGATTCCTGCTCGCTCGTCTGGACAGCACTCAAAGTCCTCTGGATTACCCGTCTAATTTGGATGCGGCAATCCTACACTGATCCACACCGACCAGTGGTAAGCCAACTTTCTTATGATTCGATGTCACGGGACGATATTTGAGAATGTTAGGGCGTGCGCCAAAAGTATTCTCTGGGAATGCAATAAACGTGTTGATTGCACAGTTCACGACATACAGTTTCATTTCGCGGACAATGCACCGCTATCCCGAATATGAATGTCTTCAAAGATCCAAAGTCCTCTGGCCGATCATCATGCCTCAAAAGTTCATCACTTCTAGTTAGTGGCGATCTTTCAAAATAATGTGTAGTGTATCGTGTATCCGTATCGGCTCGAGTTCTAAAAATACCGGGACCCACACTTTTTGATGCAGTCAAACCACTAACAGATCAGATTTTTCGCGTGATCGAAGAGTTTGCAGTCATGCCTCGACTCGGGCCATGAAAGGCTAACACCTGACTTACTGTCCATCGACATGCAAATAGATCCAAATGGTGAGTAAAGACAACACGAGCTCGCGATACGCACCCGACTCGGATATCCGTCCGTCTACCCGTTGTCAGTAAAATCAATCCGTCACCAGGAACCGGCCAACTCACCCTCGAACACGACGATCCGCTCCGCCCGCGCGATAAACTCGTAGCCTCATCCAGCGCCAAGATCGCAGGGCGTTTGAGGAGCGCGCGTGCGATCGCTCGACGTTGACGTTGGCCGCCGCTTAGGCTATCTCGGCCAAACGCAATGGTGCCGGTGAACAAGATAGTTCCTGCGCGGGTTGAACGAGACGCGAGTGTGGAAACCGTTCGAGAACAAGGGAGAATGGAAACGGACTTGCGCCACGAGCTCGGGTCGAATTCGTGAATGT
Source organism: Leccinum arenicola (assembly GCA_038092295.1). Taxonomy (NCBI): domain Eukaryota; kingdom Fungi; phylum Basidiomycota; class Agaricomycetes; order Boletales; family Boletaceae; genus Leccinum; species Leccinum arenicola. The sequence continues at coordinate 63,187 of JBBPQC010000016.1, read as the reverse complement.
CTACCGGAGACGTCACTTTACCGCGTACCGGGTCGTGATACTTCAACAGGAGTGACTGCACAGACGACTTGCCTCCCCCAGTTTTGCCACTAACCAATTCCGGCGTCAGTCCGTCCGCCTATATACGCACACAACGCAGACGACGTACACGATCGCCACGTTCTGCCCACGCCGATCCCGAGATTAAACTCGTCCAGGATCTGGACGCCTGTCCGGCTCGGGTACTCGAACCCGATCACCCCGCGTCGGCTCGGGTCGAGGTCTGACCCCATGGTTGGGCAGGATCGCGGGCTTGTGGTCGAGCAACTCGAATACATATGCGAGTGCCGGCACCAATACCGCGCATGATCGACGACTAGGATTCGTGAGTCCGCGCACAAGAGGAGAACACGCACGAAAAACCCGCTGGTTGGCGTCGTGTTAGCCAAGTAGACGGGTGGCAGAGAGAAAGAGACTCACGTGAGCATCTGCAGTCCATTTCCAACGTAGGCGGTGTAGAGCAACAGGCTGGTCAAGTCTCCGACGGTGATCGCCCCCTGCGAGACGAGCGTGCCGCCTATCTCGAGGTTAACTAAGTCTACGTCTACCGAGGGAGGAACGCACCGTATCCCAAGAGACCGAGGATGGTCATGTTCCCGCTCCATCTTGTGCTGCCGAAAAAGATGCCGGACGCAATGGCCTCCTTGCGCGCGAGATCGAGGACAAGGTTGATGCGGTCGCGAAACTTGGCTTGTTCTTGTGCGTTGGCGTTGTAGGCTTGCACTGTTCGGAGAGCCGAAAGAGATTCTTGTGTGACCTTTGTCATCTCACCCACGGCTTCTTGGGACTTGTTGGACAGTTTGTTGAGGTAGCGACCGTAGTAGACCTCAGGAGCGGGTCGGTCAACTGTAAGAGACAATGGAGATACAAAGACCGCACTGCACCGAGGGATACGGGCGGGACGATGCCGAGCATCATGAACGTCAGTGTTGGGGAGAGATAGAACATGGCACCGACTGCACTCCGTGAGCCCGACCAACACAGAAAAGGAAGAAGAAGTCACGCACGTCCGACCGAAGACATGATGACCGCCCGGAGTCCATCCGAGAGATTTTGAGTGACACTACCGTCGTTGAGCACCCTCAGTGCACTAAACGAGGTCCCAAGAACACGCACCTCTCACCCACGATGCTCGGGTCGGCGCTCAGTCTGCTCAGCACGTCGCCTTCACCTTTTTCGACAAACTCGACTTCTTGGCGAAGGGAGGCTGCAAAGGTGCGTTCGCGCAGGCGGGCGACGATCCGTTGGCCTTGATGCAAGACACTGTCAACTGGTCCGAACGGAGACGAGGCCGGGATGACGGGAACACACCAGACATGCGCATGAGATACGATCGGGCTGCATTGCACACTGCGCCGGTCGTGAACGCGACGAGGAGGATGCCCGACGCTTGATACTTCGAGAGTCCGAACGCTATGTGCTAGCACGAGATCCAGAATCGTACAGCGAGGCAGAGAGAGGACGGACGGGGTTGCTCGTAGAGAATAAAGTCGGTAAGTTTGCTGACGGTGAGAGGGATTGTCATTGCGACCGAGGAGGAGACGAGGAGGCATACAGCGATGATTAGCGGCTTTTTCTCTGGCTTTGCGAGGTGACGAGCCAGTGTCGGGTGGAGGGACGAGACGGGAGAGGAAAGAGCGGCGGGTGGTCGAAGGTGTGTTGGAAGCGAACGAGCGGGCGAGGGAGAGTCGTTGTGTCCGAGCGAGTGGTCGACGAACTTATGCAAGTCCGAGTCGGGCGGAGACCCGCAACGACGTCGAAGCGTTGAGGATGTACATGCACGCCATCACACGCTCGATATTGTTATATCCACATTACTACTTCACCCTCACAAACCGCGTTTGTAAAGCAGATCGTTGTCCATCGTCGTCCGTCCAGCGTGCCAGCATGTCTACCAAGCCCTTCTCCAACCACCGTACCACCATACTCTCCCGCTGCCACACACCCGTCGTCCACACCGCCAACGGCCCTGAACGTTCCATCTCCACCCCTTTTTCTTGAGAACCACGCGCGGGATACCGATGCATTCGATTCGCCATCACGACGTCGGTGAAGATCCGGTCTCCCACGATCACCAATTCTTCGTCTTTGATGGGCGACCCGAGCGACCCAAAATATCTGCGTATCGACGCGATGCACGAGTAGGCAGGCTTGAGTGCGCGGTGCCGCAATACAGGAACAGATAGATGATGTGAGACTGATTCAGCCTGAGAGAACTGTATGAGCGTTTGTGGCCTCTCCAATGCTCCCCCGACGTTACCTGGACTTGGCCAGCATCGTGTGGCGTACCCGCAGAATTGCTCACGATGAGAACGTTTCCCTCGCCGAAAACCTGCCGACATTCTTTCCAGGCATCCTATCCTGAGGGTGAATACATTTCAGCGTGTCTTGCATACAACGGACCTCGAGTTGTGGCACGAGCGTGTCTTCGTACGGTATCGTCTGTACGTAGATCAATAATGCGTCAGGCTCTGGTTAGACCAACAACCTACTAGACAATTGTCCTTATCAAAGACTGCACCACGGTACCCAGCTTGCTGCAGTGCTACAAAGTCCAACTGGCGAATGTCTTTGCCCGGAGAACGTCAGTCCGTGCAAAACTGCTAAGACATGAATGAATCTGACCTCTGACGATGACACGAGGAAGAGCGATGCGGGGATTCCAGGAGAGTTGTAATGGTGCGAGGAGGCCAGAAACGTTGAGCGGCATGCCACAGTCTAATCACCCACTGCTGCCACAGTTTTGAACGTTGAACTTGCAACGTTGAAGCTCCGCTCGCCTGTGTCGCGGTGTAGTTGATATCAATGTGCAGTCCCAAATGAGGGAGAGAATAGAGGCTAGGTATGTACTTCATTTCGTGCTTTCCAAATGCCTTTCACTCGATTCCTGGAACCACTGCCAGAGTCCGAATCGGGGTACGGGAACTCGGTCCGAGTCTCTTCCAACTCGGAGCCTGATTTATTTAACAGCTCAAGGTTGCAGTCAGTCTCAGGCTGGTGAACAGCCCGTCCAAAAGAGGACATGCTGAGGCGAAGCATTCCGTCTACGGCCGTCCGGGGTAGTACGATTTTAAGCTCAGCGAGCCTGACTATCACCAGACTAGGTTGCAGTACTGGCTATTTCCGCTGGTTGACGCCCTCTAAACAGCTTCCTTCCCGTCTGTACTAGTACGGTTTTAAGCTCAGCGACCCTGACTACGACCAACGTACTAATCACACAAACTTGAGGACGGAGACTAACGCTCCGGATATATATATGGCGGGGAGGAAATAGTCGTCTGAAGAGCCCCTTTGACGAGTACTTCTGTCTTCGTTTTCGTTGGGATCTTTGACATGCTGTCCTCCACCCACTTTCGTTCTTTGACGAGTCCTTCATGTTTTCCATCCATATCGCTAGACTCTGATGCCACTTTTTCTCATGGATGTCAAGCTCCAGATCCATTCATACCGCATCCTGGTCTACCTGACTCAATTGTCCCAAACATTGATCCATATTTTTGTTTTCGCCAGAGTGGAAGCAAGTGAGTTACTAGCAGGTGTCATGTCATCTACTCATTCTTGACACGCGGTCCAGCCGTACAATGCCAATTAATTATGCTTCATGTCAAGATCTCAGGTATTCCATTGATCCTGTCTGCGTATTTGATCGTTATTGACGCTGGCATAACAGAGTGCCTGTCTTACTGGACACCAGGAAATGGTCACCGTCACCAAGCTTTGCTGGTCCACGTATGATTCCAGAGCCAATATTTCTACCGATGCCGATGGGGTTTTCTACCTCACATTCTCACTGTGATGGTATGCCAATAATTATCCATTCAACAAATTGAATTGATATAGTCCCTATATTTCAGCAATCTTTCCGTCTGACCGTGCAATTGGACAGGTCATTTTAGGTACACAACTCATTCCTGATTCAAGTCCGGGAAACTTGTGCTCAATGGGGAATGGCGATGCAACCTTTGGCGCCAATGTCAGTATGTCTAATCTGTCTGTGGTTATCAATGCTTATATGTTTGTGTGTCAGCTCGATCACGCTAACCTCCTTGCGAGTAAATCCCTGGCACAATTTCCTACCTCATCCACCACCGAACATGTCACATGCTCTGTCGGTGACGAGAGGAAATCTCCGCTCGCGATTTATCGGTCCCCAGATAGGAAGGGCTCGGGTCGCCAACGTTCCCGACGCGCTCGTGCCGTCAATATTGATGGGGTATGGATCGACGAAGACGATCTCTTCTCTAGCGCGGGCGAGGGTTTTATCACCGTTCATGAATGTCAATGGAACAAGTCCAGTGGCCCCTGCGGGATGTGGATCGTGGGTTCCAGGATCCAGTTCGGCGCACACATTCGTAAATGGCACAAGCAGAGTCACACGAATAGCAGAATCAGGTGTCTCTGGGACGGATGCACCAAAGCGACGATGCTAAAGGACTCGATCAACCGCCACGTCGTGACGGTCCACCTTGGAGAGAGATATCATTGTCGGGGCTGTGACCGGGTGTTTTTGCGGCAGGATGTATATGATGAACATGTGGAGAACGACTCAGATGAGGCGTGCAGAGATGTGGGAGCTGTAATGGTATATGGTACGGCGTGCAGGATGATTGACACGAGTCAGATGCTCCGCCAGGAATTCGTTATGCAAGCTGATAAATCGATGTAGTGCCACTTTTCTTCCTATCTTCCGGATTCTCTGTCTTGTACTAATGAAACTTGCAATAACATTGTATATTGAACGGTACATGGCAGCAGCCGGGAGGAGAAAAGATGAGAAGGGGTTCAAGCATGGCGACAGTAGTCTGACCTTCTAAATAGTATTTACATAAATCCCGTTACTAAGTCCCACTGTATGTGCATCAGACCGTTTCCCAGATCAGGGACTCCAAATCCCCCTCACGAGCCAGTTACGCACTCAGGTACGTCCAGATCTCTGGGACACTCTGGTGAGTAATTCCTGCTCGCTCGTCTGGACAACGCTCGAAGTCCTCCCGACTGTCCGTCCAATTTGACTGAATTCGAATGCAACGATCCTACATACATTATGTAATCTATACTGACATGTACACGTGTTGATCGGACAGTCTAATGCGGACTTTTGACGTGCGCTTTGATTTCGCGGACAATGCACCCTTCCCAGATGTGTGCGATAATAGCATCCGAAGTTCCAAAGTTCCAAAGTTCCGAGACAGTACTCTCAGTATCTTTCTTACCGTCCCTCGACATGCAAATGTATATGCAAATGGTGATTAGGATAACGTGACCACCCCTCAGATATCATCGACGTGTTGACATACCCATAGTCCGTGTGACTGAATAATGCACTCGAGATCCACAAGACAGTTGGGCGTTAGCCCTAGTCAAGTCGGCCTATCAAATTGAGACACGGCTAGTATTTTACCCGACTTCGTCTGGGCGGAGCGCCCAGGAAAAAGAAAAGCACCAATGTTATGGTCACTGTAGCACTTACCTAACATCAATCGCATCGGTTTGTGGTAAGATTTGATTTTCGTCGATGATAAACATCAATTGATACCACCCAGCCAGAGACAAAGAAGCTTATCTTCATATTGTTCCATCATTTTCGCCTGCCAAGATCGCTGGAGAGTACATACAACCTTTTATATTTCATAGCATCAGATTTCTGAATCAGTGGTTCGCCGCATCGCCTTCCGGACCACACTTACCGTTACTCGATTGGATAGCCCCGTCGTGGAAAAAGCTCTGGCAACTTCCACCGTATCAAGACGCCGAACTCGTGTCTTGTGATTAGCCGAGAAGCGTCTCGGCGGCTTTACCTAGCGTCCTCCCTAATACTGAGTCCACAGCAAGCCATGGCTGCAGACCGGAGACACAAGCCATACAGCCAGCCCTTCAAGTTGCTTCAAGGGCCTAGCATCGGCTGGACGAACCACAATTTTGAAAGTCAGTTTGGCTGACGCCAACCACTGAGGCTCCGGCGGCGGCGGCCCACGAAACCATCAGGAACTGACAACCTCTTCTAAGAATCTGTTGTTACGTCAAAAGGGCTGCTCTCCAGATCGAGGTGATTGTGCGATCACTTAAATAGAACGACGCTCATGTTCGTTCCATGACATACATACCGTTGTTCAACCGTAGAATCATGAAATGACCCTCGGACTGGCGCGGGCGGGTCAACTAAGCTGCGATAAATACCTAAACGCTTCCACATTGACTTGGAGAGGGGCCGCCGCCGCCGTTAATTGCTTGTTGTGGTAAGTAGGAGATTGAATGAAAAAGTTGTAATGTATCATCTATTGAAAGTCAGCTTATCCGAGCGCATCATCCCCACTCCGTCCGACTCGCTTCTTTTATTGGGCGTTCAAGAAATTGGGGGCTACTAGGGGCGAAGATGAAATTCCAGAGTTATACTCAGCAAGTATTTGACCTGATTACGAGGCTCATCTTTCTGCGTAGAGGTCCGAGTCCTTCATCACACGTGGAGCTTCGTTGGCCACGACACAGTGGAGTTAGAAAACCAAGGTTACGTTTGTGGTACGATGCCGTTAAGTCGATAATATGCTCATCATTCAATCGACCTGTCGGCATCTGGGAAAGGGCAACGGCGGCGCCACTGGTCGACGTCCAGTTGCACAGACAGGTTCGGTGTTCGCGAACCAGGTTTGTTCTGTTACGCATGAATCACTTCACTGAACATTTTAGATGGTAATCATTGTCCCGTCAATTCAGGCGCCTCCCAGATTCGACGAAGACAATACTGACGCTGAGATGCTCATTTCCACTCCATGGGTTTCCCATCACACTATCACACATTCGGACGCCCTCGGATCGAAGTTTATTCAATTATACGACGCTCATGATCTGAGTTCCATTTAAAAAGGGCTCGGGAGCGCTAACTGACACCTACTACTTCTCCCTCTTGTGTTCATCATGCCGATCGACCATGAGAAGTATGGTATCTTTGAAGCGGATGCTGTCTTGGTCGGCGCGGACAGCAACCAAGAAATCCAGCAGATGGAAGGACGACAATCTATGGAACGGCGCCTCCTTTGCAAGCTCGACTGTCGATTGCTACCCACCATCGTCGTCATTTTTTTCATGCACACCATTGATGTACGTTGCCTGTCTGGTGCATCCCGCGCGCGTCGTGATCATTTGTGCTTGGTATTGCAGCGCGTTGCGATCTCGTCTGCCAGACTCAAGGGATTGCAGACGGATCTGCGACTTTCCGGTATGTTTTCACCTATCTGGAAGGTTTAGTAATTACTCACCAACGCGACAGATGTTCAGTATGATACAGCAGTAGCGATTCTTTATGCATCATATTGCCCTGCACAGATCCCGTCCAATATAGTGAGTAGTCTATTTATCTGTCGACAGTGGCTCAAACGATCCGAAGGCTCTGAACTATGTCTCGAGGTTAGTCGCGCATGCTTCTTATCAGATGGAAGCGTCATTGAGCATCGGCCCTTCTTAGACCCACTCTTTATATTGGTTCTTGTGTTGTCCTGTGGGGTTTGTTGAGTGCCCTCGCCGGTAATACACACAGCTTCACCGGTATCACGGCCTGTCGTTTCTTTCTCGGGGTACCAGAGGTAAGGCGCGTAATCATGCATGTGGACGACTGATATAAGATGCCATTTCAGGCAGCGTTCTACCCTGGTGCCATCTATCTTTTGTCGAGATGGTATACACGCAAGGTTCGAGTTACTTAGGTCACTTCGCAAGATTGCGATCAATCTTTATCATTTTTTTCCTCGTTAGGAATTGGCTTTTCGATCCGTTATTCTGTATTCCGGACTGCTAATCTCGAATGCCTTTGGTAGCGTGAGGCTCCCGACACTGTTCCGTTTCTCGATCAGAGCTCCTGACATAATATTAGTTGTGGGCTGCAGCTGTCCTTGGAACCATGAATGGAGCGATGGGTGTTGCGGCATGGAGATGGTGACATCGGTAGTTGTTCATGGCTATTTGTCATCTGACACTACCGTTCTCCTTGAATGCAGGCTCTTCTATATCGAAGGTGCTGTGACAATTTTCGTCGGTTTCGTTGCCATGTGCGTTAGATATTCCTGGTCCTTGCTTTGTGTCACTGAACGAAACCCCAAGGTGGTCTCTCCCGGATTATGTACGTTTTCAAGTCCCTCGATGGGATATCTTTGATAGGTCGGACTCCCTGAGTACTGTTTTTCGGTAGCCTCACAACACGAGCTGGTTGACTCAGCAAGAGAGACATCTGGCACAGGTCCGGATGGCAGAGGATACTGGCGAAGCTGACAAGGATTCTCAACAAGCCTCGTACGTTGCCCATATCTCTATTGAGTTCGAGACACCCAATGTATTTCCAGGATCTTCGAAGGGCTCAAGTTGGCACTCAGGGATCCCAGGGTTCTCGTCTTTATGCTGATGGATTGCTGTCAGCTGTTAGGTCTTAGTTTTACCAACTTCTTCCCGACGTAAGTGCTTCCAGAAAAACAAACTGGAAATTCACATGTGCTTTAATTCAGTTTGACTGCCACTCTCGGCTACTCGACGACGATCACATTGTTGATGGCATCGTATGTATCAAAACCTGACATACCCGCTTGGCAATCATTGACCCTGCTTGATCAGCCCGCCTTGGGTCTTTTCAGCCATCGTGGCGCTCATCAATGCGCGGCATGCTGGTAAGCACATTCATGTTGTTTAGGTTGTTCCAGAACTAAGGCATAAGCTGACGACGAGCGTGTGGTACGCAGACGTCACTGGCGAGCGGTATTTCCACCTGACCATCGGGTGGTGGCTGGCTATCGTTGGCTACATCATAGCTCTGTCGACGATGAAAACTGCTGGAAGATATTTTTCGATGTTCCTTATGACGTCCGGGTTTTGTGGTTCGTATTTTCGGTTTATCTTTTTCTTACCTGACTTGTGCACGGGTACGATGTATCAGGGGCCTCGCTGATATTAGTATGGGTGGCTAATGTCGTCCATCGACCACCGGCGAAACGATCCGCAGCGATCGCTCTCGTGAACGGGTTTGGAAATCTGGGGAATCTGTGCGTGGTTCCGTATCCTTCCATCACTTCGCTCATGATTCAACAGAATGGGATCCTACATTTGGAAAGCAAACTGGGGCCCCGAATACCATCAATCGATGATTATTTCCCTCTTTGCGTTCGCTCTTGCAATTTTGCTTGGTTTCGGTACGTTTACTCGGCTCGTTGTTCGAGATTCTTCTGGTATGGCTGATGCTTCTACTCTAGTGATGCGTGTGTTACTCGTGCGGGAGAACAAGCGTATGGAACGCGCAGAGTTGGATTTAGTGCAGGGGCCCGAACGGGAACGAATCGATGAAGCGGCCAAGTTGGAGGGCATTTCGTTCGAGGATGCTGTGACGCGCAGAATGGGGTTCCGTTATCTGTACTAGCTTGCGCAGAGGGAGTTGGGTTCATGACCATGGTTTCGTGCTCAAGGGAATTTGTATTCCACTCATTTTCCGTGCGCTGCACGACGAGCGCAGCGACTCGGTACGAATGTACACAGTAGCGTATGTAATTTTAGGTTCCAGTACACCGGTGTTGTTAGAAACGAAATGATGTGTTGTGCATGGAGGTATGAGGTATAGGCAGATGACTGGGAGGTGCAGATGGATAAATGAAGCACGAGGACACATGGGGACGAGATGATAGAGTGGGCTGTACTAGACCTTCGACGGCGCGCCCACGATTAGTGATAGAAGAGATGAATTAAATTGTCAACACAACAGAACATCCTACATTGACGATGGAAAATTGATCACGACATAGCTAGAATCGCAAATGAACGTTTACCTGTCTCCCAACACGTCCCCGTGAGAACCGGACACCCGCCGTCGAGGTCCTCACTTTGAGCTGAATTTCCAATTTCCAACGTGTTCGAGCGGAGTCGGTGCGGGCGTATTTGGATCGAATTGGTAACACCGCGTGGTGGCCAACTTCAATTGTTGAACTTCGTTAACACCCACACCCACACCAACTCTACAGCTCGCAGTTATTATTCAAACCCGTTGTGATGTACTTAGGCAGTAGGTTGTCAGTCTGCCTCATGATTGGTCGTGAGTCGTGACGGTGACTACTAAGTATAAGCTGACCACAAAATCACCATGCTGTCTTTGCCACAGACGCCACTGTGAAACCCAAGCGAAACCACGTAATTCGTCTCTTGACAATCAGATTCACTAGCTTCTCGCCCTCGATCGGTGCTCAGACCGATCGAGTGAGCACGTACGTACGACAACCCTCGACAGACAGACCCTACAGCATGCGATAGGCTCCATAATGAACGAATCCAGCCCTGCACCACCCGATTGCGCGATTGATTCCATGGAAGGTATAACGCTGCGCGTCGGAGATCGACTCGTACGATAGAGTTGGCATCACCACCTCCCCGCGTCGATAAACGCACTCGGACGGATCGTGGGCCCAGCATCATGGCACGTCGTCGTCTGGTAACCAGCAGGGTCAACGTTGAGTCCATTGCCATTTTTGCCACGGAGGATCGCGCAACGGGAAAAGAGCACACTATACTTGACACAGAGACTTACCTCAGTGGGTATGCTACACTTTCGAAGTCGTCAGCTCACTCTCCGACGTTAGTGGCAGGTACCTGGTATGGAAGGACTGAATACGAAAGCTCGTTTTAGGTACTGACCCTGGCGCACAATACACAGGTATTAAAACGCGGTTGATCTAGATTGGGTAGATGGATCCTGCGAGCTGAACCTTACGGAAACTATATCACTTAATCGAGTGTGTACAAACGTGCACATTCATCGTTCCAATGAATGGTCCGAAAACGATCATCTACAATACACCCCTCCGCGACGATGCTGAGTGCTGATTGAGATCGATGATCCTCGAAGCATGTGCCATTGAAACACGGGGACCTGTAACTAACCTCGGGTATTCATTCCACTCAAACTACTCATTGGCACTCTCACCTATCCCAAAACCTCTACAGGTTTTCCCGTTTCCCTCACAATATCTCTCTGCGTGCCCTGTCTATTGGTGTCCAGTAGTATCATTCTTCATCCGCAACATGTGTCCAGAACGTCTTTCACGTGGTCGGTTGGTACCTCCTGTTGACAATGGGTTCTAATCCATTTACTACCTGTGAAGATATCTCACGTGGTGTTGGACCGCGGTCGCCCCGTGTAACATAGCAGATCATGATCAATAATTCGGACCTGAAAGAACTGGCCCTGAGTGGAACAAAATTTTCGCATTCAGTACAAGGATATATTACATTTCGTCAACGGGATCTTGATAAACCATATGATATAACTGCATCATGGTCCAGCAAATTTGGATTGCCGCAGTCAACACAGAAACAAGCCAACATTACGTCGAAAGCACCGCCGATCAGTTGGAACTTCTCGTCACTAGATCATGCATACTGTACCTGGCTGCTCGGATCTAGCGAGACCAGGAATTGCACCACGAAATGAACTAGCTACTATTAGGCAGGACACCTACAAGCACTATGTAGATGAAGATGCCATCGCCCCGACGATCGAGTAATATAACCATCTACGACTATTTCGTTGGTGATCGGAATCAACTTGGTTGAAATACCTGCTCGAATATCTGATACGCCATGATGCATGAAAACGGAAAATAATTCAATGGAAACATCCTTGAATTCAAGCTTGAAGTACCGCACCATGGTACCACTGAAGGCTTATCAGATCAATAATATGTATTACTGATTTCGTAACCTATTGAGTGCTGTAATTTTAAATCCGTGCTTCCAGCATCTTCGTGTCGGGGCATTCCTACCAGCATTTCCCGCGACCATTGCGCCTGCACCAGTTACATAACGGAAGCACCACTTCTGTCATAAGATTTCGTATTCCACAATCATGGCGGCTGAGAACATGTACCATCCTGTATATGCCTTATCTCCGCACGGCGGTGATCAATCGATCACACCACCCGGCGCATACCAGCAATGTGGCAGAAATATAGCTATCCTAGCCGTGGGCCTGCGCTGGGGCCAAAAAAATTACTTCCACCTTGACGTCGTTCATATCAATTGGTGTCTGGTTGCCAGCTGTCTTCCCAGTACTTACAAATCACTGACTCGCATCTATGGTAAGCCCTACAGCATCAATATCAATCTGGAATCAAGCTCTCTCGGGGCTGTTGTTCCAGGCTGCCGGTCTACTCAGAACCCGTGTCGCAGAACTCCACGCTCCATGCGCACGCCAGCGAGATCGTGGACATCAGATGTACATCGAACGCGTTAAATCCATCATATTATTGAATCCGAACGGGTCGAAATGGATTCTTCGAAGAGGGTAAGATCGTACTAATACCGTGAGGGTACTATACAGCTTGAACACTGCCTGCCCACTTGCTTACTCGTCGTGCTGAACCCTTCGCATGATCATCGTGTACTTGGATATCATTGAGGCGCTCTGCCGGGCCCATCAGAAATATATATACATACAGTGTTTGTTGATTAGGAAAGTTCCCTAGAGGTTGAGAACAACAATTCAATCAGCCGAGTTGGTGGACGAATTTCATTATACCTTTGCCAAGTTGTCAGTCGAGATCCGACTCCGACTCATCCGAGGTTCGGCGACTTTGGCCAAGCCCGGCATGTTTACAGAACTATGGTTCTCCCAAGCAATATCGGACCTCCTCAAAGACCCCACCTTATTGCAGACCCTGCACCTCATTAATGTTTCCCATTCTTGTGCACTTGTTATTAGTCCGAGTGATCGTTGTGCTCTTACTGGCCATGCCTCAGTAGACAAGTTCCGAGAATCCTTGAAGCGGATCAGAAGGACCAGGCACCAAAATTTGCATCGTGCAGATTCGTGCTCCGTCAGAAGTTGGCCAACCGTACAAGCTCATTCTGGCAAAGTATTTGCACGCAATCTGCACGTTTGTTATCTTCAGATATTATTATCAAACCCAATGAAGCTGTAGTATGACAGGCAGCACTCGGCGCACATAGCAGCATTTCTCCCTCCTATGATCACTTGGGGAAGCGCCGTTTGGCAACGGCAGAAACCTTGCTTGTAAAGTGAGAGGTCAGATCTTCAGAAGTCAAAGATATTTATCAGGGCTTCAGCCTCAGTTTCATTATTCTACGAATCAATGTTATTTTTGTAAACTACATACATAAGTCCCACTTGGTGCGCGTTGTGCGCGCGATAAGCAAAGTTTTTCTGGGACGGTGAAAGCGGCAATTTCCGGTAAGACAGGGGTTGCACTTTCTCACGAATTTCACACCCGAGAGAAACCTTGTCAAGCAAGGTGATTGGACGCGTCACGCGCGCAATGAGCCTGAGAACAGCCGCTTAAAGCTGGCAGTTATTGCCACGTAAAAGCCTCGTTGGATACACAATCATGATAACGGGAAAGACGTTTCAAGTGAACAGCCAACTTGAATCAAGCTATGAAGGCAATGGGGAATGTAAATCCCTGACAAGACTCGGTGAGGTTGGGGAGGGGGCTTGAGCAGTAAGTTAAGCGGTGCTTCCATTCCTCAGCGCTTGCCAGTTGATTACAATGTGTCAGAACTGTGCTCATGAATTTGATCCGCTCCCCACGTTTCGACGATTCTGAGTTGCGGGGACCACCATTTAACGGCGTGGATTCAGTATAGCCCTAAACCTTGCCTAGACCCGACGATAGGGTAATCTTAAAAGAGAATGATTAATAGTGAGCTGTCGACAAGTCTTTTCATTTCTTTCACTTTTTTTCGTATTTGAATCGACCGTATGTCACCATTTCTGGCAGGCTAGGATCTGTTCGACTTCTCAAGCCAATCGAGATCTCGTCTTTGAAACAGGCCTCCCCGGGCCCCCCACAAAAGACTCATCTGCCATAAATCCCAGAGCCCCAGCACGACGTTGCGAACCCATTGAGATATACCTAGTCCCAATGGATCAGCCTGCAACATGATTAGAATGTTAATGTCATCCTCAGGTTGCTCGTCCTTTGGCCCACAGAACCAAATTTACAGACAGCATTTTCGTATCTGAAGCTCGCCATGCTTCTAGAAGTTTCCCCTTACAGATTTCAAATGCATGCATGCGGTACTGTTACACTTTGCGCCAGGACTCCACCATGAGATCTGTTCCCGTTCGTCAAATCTCGTTATGCCCGGTAACTAAATTTCTAACAGTGTCCTGCTCGGGGTCTGATCGACCCACTTAATGTCCGAACCGAGGAAATGACCAAACATGCGCCGAGGCTAATGACCCCAAAGGCCAAAGAATCGAGACCGCCGCTACACAGTGGCCTTAAGCAAGTACTCCTTTTTGGAAGAACGTTCATGCTCTTACACTATATAATACGATCGAGACAGGCCCATACTCCCCAGTTACATTCATGGAGACTACGAAAGCATATATCTCTGACTCTATTCTTCCCCCTTCCTTCGCATTTTATGACGAGCAGTTGACTGATATCTCATCCACATTCCAGCCTTCGCGGTCTCCAACGTTCTTGTATCCCATCTCTGTTGACTCGGCTTATTCCTCCCCTCATGGACGACTGACTTCAGAATCCTTTGCGGTGCCTCGGCGAAGTACCCATATGGACCATATGGGTTCTCAACAAGGCATTGATACGTGCGTGATGGACCCCATGATATATTTTTCTCTAACACGCTTCACAATGATAGCCCTACGATATCGATTGACCACGCTTCTGGTCAAGGCGCAAGGTAGTTGATCGACTTATTCCAGGGTAATATCATTGTTGAAAAATCCGCAGAGCAGCATCCGCTGTATTTGACACGGGGAAATGGTCACCAACTCAAAACTATGTCATCCCATATCGTTCGACTTTGGAATCTCAATGGACATCGTCGTATATGGGGTCCGATGCCCTATTGTCTCTCCCGAATGGTATGCCGGTCTGTTTTCCATCACCGTCCACTCACCGCTGGGTACTATTTTGTGGACACTTCCGCATCACAGGAGCAACCAACATAGCACCAACAAAACAGGTTGCTTTGCTACCTGATATACCAGAATCGTGCCCGAGTTTCATCAGCTCAACACCCTATCGCTGCCCAGATCCCAGCACCCACGTCAGTGTTTTTTTTTTTTTCACGGACACTGATACTCACATAGTTATCAGTTTACCTACCCCGTGTCCCTTGCGAATAATACGGCGCCCGCGCCGTCAGTCTCGGGCCCCACTGGAGATGGTATTTTTTTTTTTTTCATAAACGGGAGACAACCCGAGGCTTACCATCCCCCCGAAAAAAAATTGCACAGGTCGGCCCCGTTCCCAGAATCGACGTATCGTCAACATTGGAGGGTTGTGGATCGACAGAGACGATCTCTCCTCCAGAGCCGGCCCTTGCAATAACACGATCAGCGTCCATGAATGCCAATGGGAAAAGTCCAGCAACCCATGCGGAATGTGGATTGCTGGTTCCAGATCCCGCGTCGGTGCTCACATCCGTAGATGGCACAAGAAGCTACACGCGAACGACTCGGCGAGGTGTTTGTGGGATGGATGCACGAAGACGATGGAAATGTATTCCATCAACCGCCACGTCGTGACAGTGCACTTTGGTGAGGGATTTCATTGCCAGGGATGCGGACAGGAATTTTCGCGAAAGGATGTCTACCGTCAACACGCTGAGGATAGTGAGGTGTGCAGGGATGTAGTTGCGGCGGTGGTTTATAGTAAGAAGTGCAGGATGATTGATGCACGGCAAGCATTGCGAGGAGAGGCGTCTCCACGCTATGCAGGTCGATAGGCGTTGTTTTGTCCTGCACCAAACCTTACTGTACGCGTCTGTAAGGAGGCAACGTTACGAAACTTACGATCTGGCTCTGACTCCGAGTTACTAGCAACTAGTGGCCGCCTGGCCGTTATGCGGAATGCGTTACGTTAGTACTGTCGCGACAACGCGGTGTTAGCCCACACTGCACCGTGTTACGCCGAGTGATTCGAGCTTGAACCGGACGACAAAATATGGCAAGTTGGAACTTCTGGCTTGGTACGGGACTCATCACAATGATGATCCCATCATTGCTGCTGCGGACGACGACACTCAGCGCGATGATTCGAGCAGCGCTGGGTTTCGATGCAGGGTCCTCGAAATTCATTGGTGCCTGCTGAAGAGCATGAGGCGTAAATCTTGATGCGTGTGGCATGTAACGTTACTTCAACTCGACACGCGTTACTTTTGCTGGCAGCCAAGGCCCCTTCCGTGAGTGTGAATTCGTAAGGCGCAAACTGCCAGTATAATGTCGTACAGCAACTTTGCGCCTTCTCCATCAAGGGGCTCAATGTCGCGATCAGCCATGGCAAAACCCCACGGAGACAAAGAGCGGGGATTGTACAATTAACCGTCTTCTAGGAGGTGGCGTTTCAATTTTCATTCATGCATCTTCAATACATTTGCGTGTCGTTATCGGTCTGCGGATCGAGCAGGCCCCTCCACGAATGAACAAACGAAGGCTTCGATCGGACTTCTTGGCCACGGTTGATAGTCGACATCGCAGAGCGAGACCGACCCTGGCCGCACAGTATCACGTCGGACGGTTCTGGTCGCGGTATCGGTGATACTATGAATTACCGTTCCAGAAAAAAAGGAGAAATGAGGGATCCATCTTCAAAGAACCTCTTGAATTTCTCTTGGTACATCATCAAGTAGTATATGGCTGACAGCCTGAGGCCCATCTAGTACTAGTTGTAAGCATTCTGCAATTGAGTTCAAATCTTTAATTAAATACATCACGTGATATTTAGTTAGGCTACGGGGAACGAAGAGCTACGTTTCTGGCATCGACCATGGACGACTTTGACTTTGACCGTGCTGCGTCTGCCTTTCCAGATATCTCTATCGATGGTGAAGGTACCGTTCCCGCCTTCAAGCAACCCGTGGCAACACCAGCCCCGCCCTCTGCCTTCTCCTTTGACAACTTTGGAAGTCCACCACGACAGAGCTTCACCGATGTCAAGGTGACCGGCGACGACGAAATCGAAAAGTTTGAGGACCAGTTCCCCGATCTCGATGTCGGCTACGTACGTCTATCTCTCTCGCGCGCGCGTGTTCGCTCTAATTCACTCGCACCATTCGATGCGGTGCGAGGGTTGTCGTCGATATGGGTTGGCTGATGACCAGGACGTTTTCAGGCTGCGCCACCTCCCCCACTTCCTGCGCAACCGATTTTCGGAGCCCCCGCTCCGTTCGCACCCCGCCCTCAACCCTCCGCATTGTCGTCGACGCCCATTCTCAACCAGCAGATTCAGGAAGAAGAACCCGAGGTGGTCAGGTAAGTAGAGCGGCGTACGATTCTGTCTCAAAACTTTCTGCGTGTTATGGTTTGTGAGTACATGCTCAATCACCTGCTTTTGGAACAGGGAATGGCGCGAGAAACAAGCGGAAGAGATTAGGCAACGAGACGAGGCGAGCAAAGCGAAACGCCAGGAAACCATCTCCAAGGCAGAGGCTGCCATCGATCAATTCTATGAGGAGTACGCTGCCAAAAAGGAACGGTCTATCCGGGAAAACAAGTGCGCCCTTATTCTTGTCTTGGAGAATGAATAATCAATCATACTTTGATGCCAATAGGGACCAGGAAACAGATTTCCTCGAGGGCCTTCAGTCGTCGCTCACAAAGGGGACTACTTGGGAACGGATCTGTACCACTATCGAACTCCAGAACTCGCAGAGCAAAACGGTTTCCCGGACTGGTACCGGCACTACCGACCTCACTCGCTTCAAGGAGGTATTGTTGAGGCTGAAGCGGGAGGGTGATGCTGCACCAGGAGCGGCGGGCTACTAGACTATGCGTACGCATGTACATACACCAATATAATGACTACCTCGGAAACCTATGGTTAGTACACGTAGTGAAACTGTCATAACTTGGAAGTACGCCTAGGGGAAATATGGGCCTCCACCCAGGCGATACACTCTTCAGTCAACTGTTCCCATACTCCTTCAGGTTCATTGTGCAGTTCGTGAAACCCATTCTTTATAAAAAGCGGTCAAGACCTCGCTCGGTGAATGTAAAAGAACATACCGCGTAAGACGAGAACGTCTTGTCTTCCGCAGGAAGGAGCTTGTGGAATTTCTTGGTGGAATTAAATGACGTGATCTGAAAGTATGTAAGTAGTCACGACGAGCTGGAAGTCGACAGACACCTAGATCTACCTTGTCTCTTGCGCCGTGAACCAGCAAAATCTGTCCCATGTTGAGTACAGTATGTCGAAAAGGAACGGAAAGTACGAACGGGCAGTTGTCTCGGCCACTCTTTATAATCCCTGGCCAGGAGCCCATTTCCCTGGAAATATTAAACATTGGGGTTAACACTCCCAGAGATAATATCGAAGAAAGAATCATACGCCGTTCACCATATCGCTCAACCCTCTTAGGGAACCAGACTTTTTGATGAGCGGGTCCTTCAAGTAAGCTTTGTTGACCGTATTGTCATGGGTTAATGCCTGTCTCTGTCAGTCCTAGTGCACGCGTCAACCACGTGGGATGGCTTACCTTTTCGTCAAACGGAGTAGGTATCAGGACGAAAGGAGCGACCCGACTCGCTTTCTCGCCAAGCCAACGAACGACTGTGGGGGCGGGCGTCGTCGGCGTAATGAGCGGACTGGTACAAATAACTCCAGAGATGCCCGACACGGTCTCCTTGGACGGCGACGCGTCTGCGCGTGTAGGAAACGCGAGGACCAACCCTCCACCCTAATGGTCCATATGTTGGATTAACTATGCGCGTCGAGCGGGAATAACGCGAGGCGCACCATCGAATGACCATAGAGAAACACGGGCACGCCGGGAAACTGCTGCTTGACCTGCTGTACGGCCCATTCCATGTCTTCAAGCTGTTCTTTCCAGCTTGTCTTTGCCCACGAGCTATCCTTGCTCTTGTTCTGCTCGTCCTGTGCGGTCCTCCCGAATCCGCGCTGGTCATAGGCGAAGACGGCAATCCTGCGTGAAGACCAGTTGGAGAAGACGTGCTCGTAACGCGCAACGTGCTCTGTGAAGCCATGGACGAACACGACAGCGGCTTTAGTCTGGGCCGAGGGACTATACGTCCGAGTGTAGAACCGGGTGTTCTGAGGGCCCGTAAGCCAGGTCTCTGTGAAGGGGGTTTTCATGACAGTTCGTTAGCGAGAGCGAGACATAAACGTAAACCCACCATTGGCCCTGGAGGTCACCTCGGCCCGGGAAGGGAGTGGATGTCCCACTCCACAGATTCTTTAGCACTGTCCGTTTGCAGTCGGGGCCCACTTTCTCCGAATTTCCGCAGGCATGCACTGCCTATGATATGTCAGTCGTCAGATATCGCTGCTCAGCGGTGCGATCAGGGTATCGGACCGAGGTTTGCTTCGGTCATTTCCGAACTTTGTTCCGATCATCCTTGATGTCATATTTGCCCCACATTTTGTACGCCACCGCTTTGACCTCCGTCTCAATCCATCTGCTATGGCAAAGAAATACGGAGAGGGAAGACCGGGCTCGGTACCAAGCTCAAGTATCCATTTTGGAGGACCTCGCGGAGCGACTTCGCTCGGCGCACCGATTACTGATATCGATGAGGAAATAACCAGACTGAAAAACCTCGCTCGATTACATGGGCAAGGAGAAGGGGAGGGGCAGAAGCAGACCACTGAAGCGATACGGTGGTCGGAAGTCGTTTGAGGCAAGAAAGCGGCACACGGCGACCAGAAAATTTCATGAGCGCGCTACAAGGGTTGGAGCGACTCCAAGAAAGCAACGAACAATGCGCAAGTAACTTTCAGGGAATAAACATCTTCAATCGTCCGAGGTGGATTAAGACGTGCAGAAGGAGAGGGAACTAGTTGCCCCGCTGTGCAGACAAGTCAGTCGAGCAGTGATGGAATTGACGAGGCCGCACATGTACTGATCCACGAGGAGCCTGAGGTTTGTTCTGCCCCCTCCGTCCCACCGCTTCCTTCTTGAGTCTCTCCTTCTCCTCCTCCTTCTGCTGTCTCGATTTCTCTTGCTGCTCCTTGTCTCCATTGTCCCCCCTCCTTCTCCTTCCCGTTCAGGTTCTTGCCATCCACAACCTGCTCTTGTTTCTTCTCTTGAACGCTGCTCCTTTACCACGCCACCTTTGGTGTGCCGCCCTTCTTTCCTCTGAACCCTTACTGGATGGAAGCTGCCCTATCTAACCTAGCCCGTAAGTTCACCTCTATCCTCTTATACTTTTCGAGCAACGGGAGGGCCACTCTCGTTTGCCTCACACTCAAAGGTTCCACTTGCGCTCGACCACGTGTGAGCCAATTCCACTCTGTCAAAATACCGCGCCACGGTAAACCAGTTTCACGCCTTCTGCAACAGCGAACAGATACCCCAGCGCCTCCGTTTACCCGCCAGTGAAGACCTGCTATGTGATTTAGTGCGTCCGGGTGTGCACTATGGCCAGTTCCACAGCGAGATCCCAAATCGCCGCACTCAAAGCCTGACACGTCTACAACAACGCACCTTGGCTGGGCAACGCCCATCTATGGTATGTGCTGAATAGGGTCGAGAAGAATAGGGTCGAGAATCTCACCCCGTCTTCTTCCAAACGCCCCCCTGCCCGACGATCACCCGAAGGATGCTAACCATTCTGGCGGTGGCCCTATCCACCACAGACCCACTTGACATCTGCTGCCTCCTGCGCCCTGTGGGGCCAACTCCGTCTGAGCGAGATACTCTCCCAATGGGGGTTCCCACATCCCCTCCAAGCTCACTTGCACCCACAACCTTCTCCCTCCGTTCAATGCTAATGGCTTAAGAACTCTACACTTGCCTTTCACCAAGATAGCAAAATCAAAAGGGGAGGATGTTTGCATCTGTAGACAATCCGGTCCCACAGACCCTATCTCAGCGCTAGCGGTACACCTCCACCAAATGTACTGCTCTTCTCATAACAATCGCCTCGCGGCCGGCGTTGCCTCACGAGGACATTACTCGCCCGCTGTAATGCCATTTGGCACTCTCGCGCAATCGCAAGGTCCACGGGCCACTCCTTCCACATAGGTGGCACGACAAAATTCCTTCTGTCAGGCGTTCCCCCAGACGTAGTCAAGACCCTTCAGATACTGGCGCTCCCTCGACATCCTCGCACCACTTTACACCGAGTTAGTGCCGCCCAATCTTGGGGCGTGACACAGCCCGCGTCAGTCTCGCCTTCTCGCTGGGTGGGATGGCGTGCCGTTCCCCTCCGTTCCCTCACGCCGCGGTTTTACCTGCCTGCGGTTTGGGCCGGAGTTTTCCCGCTCCGAGTCTCGCCACACCTTGGTCAGCCGATCCGAGGTCCCAGACTTGGGCTGGTAACCCCTTTTCTTGTCGAGAATGAACAACTAATCATGCTTCGATACCCATGGGGACTAAGAAACAGATTTCCTCGAGGGCCTTCAGTCCTCGCTCACAAGGGGGACTATTTGGGAACGGATGTCGTAACACTATCGAACTCCAGAACTCGCAGAGCGATTGAAAACAGTTGCCCGGACTGTTACCGGCGCCACTGGCACTCGTTTCAAGGAAGTATTGTTGAAGTTGAAGGGGAGGGTGATGCTGCACCAGGAGCGGTGGGCTATTAGACTATGCGTACGGCATGTACATACACCAATTGAATGACTCGGAAACCCATCATAGCGAAACTGTCATAACTTGGAAGTACGTTGAGGGGAAAGATGGGCTTCGACCCAGGCGATACACTCTTCAGTCAACTTTTCCCCCACTCCTTCAGGTTCATTGTGCAATTCGTGAAACCCATTCTTTATAAAAAGCTGGTAAGACCTCGCCCGGAGAATGTAAAATAACATACCGCATAAGACGAGAACGTCTTGTCTTCCGCGGGAAGGAGTTCGTGGAATTTCTCGGTGGAATTGAATGATGTGATCTGGAATGTATGTCAGTAGTCACGACGAGCTGGAAGTCGACAGACATCTAGATCTACCTTGTCTTCTGCGCCGTGAACCAGTAAAATCTGTCCCATGCTGAATATAGAGTGTCGAAAAGGAATGGAAAGTACGAACGGGCAGTTGTCTCGGCCACTCTTTATAATCCCTGGCCAGGAGCCCATCTCCCTGGAAACATTGGAGTTAACACTCCCCGAGATGATATCGAAGACAGAATCATACACCGTTCAACATGTCGCTCAACCCTCTCAGGGAACCAGACTTTTTGATGAGTGGGTCCTTCAAGTACGCTTCGTTGACCGCATCGTCATGGGTTAATGCCTGTCTCTGTCAATCCTAGTGCACGCGTCAACCACGTGAGATGGCTTACCTTGTCGTCCAATGGAGTAGGTATCAAGAAGAATGGAGCGACTCGACTCGCTTTTTCGCCAAGCCAACGAGCAACTTTGGGGGCGGGTTTCGTCGCCGTAATGAGCGGACTGGTACAGATGACTCCAGAGATGCCCGACACGGTCTCCTTGGACGGCGGCGCGTCTGCGCGCGTAGGAAACGCGAGGACCAACCCGCCACCCTGATGGTCATATGTTGGTTAGCAGAACTAGGCGCGTCGAGCGGGAATAACGCGAGGCGCACCATCGAATGACCATAGAGAAACACGGGCACGCCTGGAAACTGCTGCTTGACCTGCTGTACGGCCCATTCCATGTCTTCGAGCTGCTCTTTCCAGCTCGTCTTTGCCCACGAGCTATCCTTGCTTTTGTTCTGTCCGTCCTGTGCGGTTCTCCCGAAGCCGCGCTGGTCGTAGGCGAAGACGGCAATCCCGCGTGAAGACCAGTTTGAGAAGACGTGCTCGTAGCGTGCAATGTGCTCTGCGAAACCATGGACGAACACGACAGCGGCTTTGGCCTGGGCCGAGGGACTGTACGTCCGAGTGAAGAACCGGGTGCTCTGAGGGCCCGTAAGCCAAGTCTCTGTGAAGGGAGTTTCCATGACAGTTCGTCAACGAAAGCAAGACCTAACGTAAACTCACCAAGTCACCTCGGAACTTGAAGTGGATGTCTCCATTCCACAGGCTCTTTAGCACTGTCCGTTTGCAGTCCCCACTTCATATTATCCGCCATGCGCTGCCATCTGGTCGTCACATATCGCTGCTCAGCGGTGCGAAGAAAGTGTTCAAAACCCAAGAGTCCCAAGTGCTCGACAAAATTACTGCCGTGCCGTTTTACGAGCTGTCCAGCGCTCCCGCACCGATACAATTAAACTGGCTGTTCCTCTTTCTGGACGCCGTCTTCACGTTCGTGTCCCTTCATGCTCCCCTCTTATGTAGCTCAATCAACTAATACGTGTCGGACACAGAGGTGCAGGCGCCGCTCTGGCCTGGCGATATTGGACATACGAAGTCCCTGGAGACGAAGAAGGTGCACTTCCGAAGCGAGAACTTCGACCTATCAACCACCGCCTCGCCCTTGCATGCTTCCACGTCGGCATCGGATCCGTCGTTGCCCTACGGCTCATCAACGTGCGACGTTCGCACGTCCGGAAGCTCTGGTTATTCCCTGCATCCGTCCCAGGAAACTACCGCCGAGGAAAGGTGCTGCCGTCTCTGGACACCGTCGTGATAGAGAATTACTCGCCGTTCAATTCCCGGGTCGAGTTTACGCTGGAGCGGAACGCGTATCGGTTTGCTGGTCATAAACAAGACGCCACCCTTCGATTGACTCCCTCAGGCGAACGGGAAGATGGGTTTGTGCTGATCACGGAAGGTGTTCGGATCGATGGAAAACCTGTCTCCCGGGAGGAAGCGCTTCAAGAAATCCTGAATCCGTTTCACCAATCGACTGGGGCCGACCCTGCTAAGACAAAGGCTCAAGTGGGTTGTTCAGTCTTTTCACTCATGGATTCCGGCCTAACGCGTCAAAGTTAAAGAAAAAGAAGCAGCCATCGATATCTACGGTTGCCAGATGATGGAGTCGGTCGAATTAGTGACAGCCATATGTTGCTCGTATTACAGTTATTAGAATAAGAGTTGCCCCAGGGCTCATCCAGTATGTCGAAAATGTCGGGTTAGGGTATCGGACCGGGGCTTGCCTGGACCATTTCCGAACTTTGTTCCGTCATCCATTGACGATGTCATATTTGCCCCACATTTTGTACGCCACCGCTTTGACCTCCGTCTCAATCCATCTGCTATGGCAAAGAAATACGGCGAGGGAAGACCGGGCTCGGTGCCAAGCACAAGTATCCATTCTGGAGGACCTCGCGCAGCAACTTCGCTCGGGCGCACCGATTACTGACGAGGAAATAACCAGACTGAAAAACCTCGCCCGATTACATGGGCAAGGAGAAGGGGAGGAGCAGAAGCAGACCACTGAAGCGATACGGTGGTCGGAGGTCGTCTGGGGCAAGAAAGCGGCAAACGGCGATCAGAAAAGCTCATGAGCGCGCTACAAGAGTTGGAGCGAGGTGAGTATTTGCTGGTTTGCATGCGGACACGTCACCGAACCGTCTTTTCTTTACGCAGACAGTTGTCGGTCGCATCTGAGTTGTAGCACAAAGGACAATGGTACCATGTCAAAGCTGCCGCCGCGCGTGCGCCTTATTCCAGTCCGTTTTTTTTTTTCAGATGCCAGCAGTCAAGGCCATAGTATACGTCAATAGCTATTGCAACACTGCTGAATATTGAAACATAATGTACAGACATCCAAGCTAACTATTACATCCACAAGAAGGCGACGAGTGATACACAAGTGATAAGCGAATAAACGTCTTCGATCGTCCGAAGCGGATTAAGGTGAGCGGCAGAAGGAGAGGGAACTAGCTGCCCGACTGTGCAGAGACATTAGTCGAGCAGCGAGGAGTTGACGAGAACGTTCACGTACCGATCTGCCGAGAGGTTTGTTCTGCCCCGGGCCCCTCCGTCCCGTCACTTCCTTCTCTTTCAATTTCTCCGCGTTGTCCTTGTCCTCTTTCCCCTTCTGCTGTTTCGATTTCTCTTGATTCTCCTTGTCCCCGCTGTTCTCCCCCTCCCTCACCTTCCCGTTCACTGGCAAGTTCTTGCCCTTCGCCTCCTGCTCTTTCTTCTCTTGAGTGCTGCTCTCCGTCTGGAAGGAATTATTTGTAAGTGTGCATCGCCCGCAAAACACCATTGTAGCACAAAATTTGCATACCTGATCTTTCGATGACGTCCCATTCTCCGTTTTCCCCTTGCGGTCTGGAACCTGCGGTGTCTTCAATGTTGGCGTACTCTCTAGCATCGTCTTGCTCTTCGGGTTGTGGGCTTGATCCCCCGACCCAGGGGAATGGCCACCAGGACGAGAGTCCAAGCCCTCGCCGCCCTTGCTGAAGACCTTCGAGACGATCTGTCTCAATGCCTCGTCCTCGAGACAGGCGCTCGTCGGGCTCTCGTGGCCCAGCTCGGCCGCCTTGTTCTGCGCTTCTTCCCGCGCCTGGATGAGTTTGATAAGCGATTCCATCTGGAGGAAGCGTGCATCCGCTTCTGTTGGTAGCGTCGGGCTCTTGCAAAGCTCTACGAAGGATGAAATGACTCGCTCGCCGTCGATGCCATGCTCATTATAAATTGAAATTCTCTCAGCTGGGGGAAGCTCGAGGGCTTCGAGCTCCCGGACAGCCAGCTCCTTGATCCTGTCAAACTTCCATCGCGTAGCGAGGCGAAGGATAACCCTCCACTTCTCCTTCGTCTGTCGTCCATAGGAATAGTCTCTGCAACGGTCCCGATCAGAGGGGATCAGCGATGTCAGGCTCGTGAGATAAGGCGGACGACTCGCCTATCGTACCAAACCCACAGCAGTTGCTCGAATTCCTCTGCTGGGACATCGAGCGTGTACGGGCGCGCATCGGTTCCAGACTGGGGGTCGTCTTTCTCTGCTTTCTCAAATAATTCTCGAAACACTTCAGATTCTCGCTCGAAGAATGTGCGATGGACGCAAAAGAGGACACTGCCCGTCTACAATCCCCGCCACGATTAGCGCCGCGCACGCAGGTCAGAACCGAACTACGACTCGGATTATCGGGGGCGCGATTGGACGTACCAGGAATGAAACGCTGCCATCTTTGAGATAGTATTGAGGGTGGTTGGCGACGCGTCCGAGTCCGCCGCCCATGGTGCTGGATAGAGGGGATGAAAAGAGAGAGGTGGTCGAATGCAGATATTGCGGCGACGCTTGCAACGTTATCTTTATACCCGACCACGAGTCATCACTTCCTGAACAGATCCATCAGGGCAACGGGTCCGATGTCGTTATTAGGAGAGAATGAATGATCCTGTGAGGATCAAACATCGCGTGGGTCAAACGATAGGAGCTTCCCCCAGGAGGCCCGCATTTCTCAGGTATGTGTGTCCACGTGTTGCCCCTAGATCAAGAAATGCAGTGACTGCTGTACGCCTGCGCAACCAACGTCTCGGACTCTACAGCAACAAGGACCCACATTGCGCCTTGTAGGGAAGATAACAGAGATAAGATCTCGATTGTTTTCAGCATATCTGTCCACGGAACTCCGTTGCATACTTCGTTGGGCCAACCGAAGATCATCCTTAGCGAGCATCATGCTGGCATAGCACAGCTGGGCGCACAGCAGTTTCAGGAGTATATTCAGCCCGTGCGGTAATAGTCCGATATCATGAAACGGCACTGATCAGTTTATGGGTGTCAGTTCACAGGAAACCCAGAATTTTCATCTGTCCTTTTCGGAGATCGTGCTGTGTTCGTGCTTGCTACGACTAAAGGGGACGCTGTACCACTCATTATCAGCAGTCATATCGTGATGTAGGGCTGGCATAGTCATAGTAGCATTATTTCCAATCTGGAGTGAACTCTTTCCCAAAAGACAGTCCCCACAGCCTAGATCGCGTCAACATGCTCGTCACGACAAGTTGACTCGACTTGGAAAGCGGTGATTGATGAAAAGAAGCGTGACCAATCTGACTTTAGACATCTAACTGAGTGCTTTCTTCTCACCAGAAAGAACGTCATACCACATGCCCTCAGCTCACATGAGCAAGGAAGACCTGTTCTGACTTGAGCATCGCGGTAGTTGATGCCATCCCACGTGGTTAGTTTTGAATGAGCCCACAACACGAGGGACGCAGGCAGCTTTCTCCAAGAATCAGAGTCCAAATCGGTCTTTGATCGACCCACTACACTCCGAGTGGACCGCCTCGCGGCAGATATAAACCCGCTATGTCATCAAAAGGCGATGCCATTGTATTTGCCTGGTACTCCCGTTACTCGCAATCAAGTTGACGACCATCGATGGGCATTATGCACCAAAACGAGAACATTTCTGGACGAGCAAATGCGCTAGTGTTGTCCACGTAGAACAGAGTAGTTCGCCCATATCTGTCATAGTGCTCAATGCAATATCCCGACCTCTGAGATCTTCACCGGCGCAGCAGTTCGAGAATCTTACCTAAATTCCTTCGGGGGCCGTGACAACGTCTCGAAAGGGAGGGAAACGCAGAAGCCCAGCCACACGTGGGGGAAGTCGAAAGGCCGGTGGATCCGGTGATCCGGATGCATCGCATGTTTCGCTGGAGTATTTGGATGCCAATGAGCCGTCGATGCGGTCGGTGAACAGACACCTCCAGTCGCGGTGACCTCAAGTTGTTCATGATTTTGACCCGCAGTACAGGAACCGATCCACTCTAGACTGTATTAATCAGTTCGAATTCGAGCGGAATCCATGTTCATACTAGATGCTGACCATTGTCCGAGAGGCGCTCGTGTTCCCTTGAAAACGGATTTGCAGGACTTCTTAATGAGATCGTCCCCGGTAGTATGCCGCATCTCATGCCCATGCCCACGCCCCACGCTACCCGAGGTTCTCGGACATGCTACACAAGCCATATGTCAAGACAATGTGAATCTGAAGGGAGCTCACATCCGCATTCGAGTGTGTGCGGATGAGATCAGTTAATACGATACCTCATCGATCATTCTGGAGCTGTCTGCAAGCAGAAACGCGAGACCTTGTCGTGAAAAAATCAGGATGGTTGATTCAAACCTGAAGCTTATTCGAAGCTTCTGAGGAGAAGCTGGAACGTTTGAACATTTGATATCAATTTGACGGACAACTCCGACGCCGTTCAAATTCCCCGCCCATTTTCCCACGTCCGTCATATGCCAGCATCAGTCGACGTCGCTCCACTGGCACAGTAGCGATGACTCCCCAACTGAGTAAACCATTGAATGTATTCCAAAATACTACGCAAAGTCAATGCATCGTAATCTCCAAGCCTTTGAGAGACTTCTCTGTTAAAAGTCTATTGACTCGTTTCGACGCAATCTCTAACCTTCGCAATGGCGGGAGGCTTTTCGTGTCCCCCACTCTCAGACAAACGTCACAACTAACCATACGACGCAAATGCACAATATACGTACGCCCTTCTCTGCGACAAAAACAGGCAAAGACAAGAAAAAAACAAGTAAGTATGCGGAACTCGATGGATGTCCGTCGTATCACCAAATGAACACCGTCCGCAGATCAAGTCGTTGTTCACAATGTTACGCCCTAGAATCGCAACTGGTGAGTTTCTACCACCGAAAATATGATAAGATCACACAGACCGTGATTGGCCAACACTTTTCTGGAAATATCCATGAGCGGAGACTATCGGAGGTTGCCCTTATGCACGTACTGAAATCATTTCGCTTTCTTGGCTTTCTTGCCCGCCTGTTGTTGGCCGTTCACGACCTCAGTGTCCACGGAGTCTCTGCTGGAAGTGCCGCCGTTGTTCGTGGTTTGGCCGTCCACCCGGACGGTCTGGTCGTCTAGGTGGGGGGTCAAAATCCCGAACAATTCTGCTATGATCACTTCGAGGGCATCCTCGGCGACGCTGGCTGAAGTTGGGCTCTTGCATCCTTGCTCGACCGCATTCCTGATTGCCCGCTCGCGTGCACTGGCGAGTTTGAGCACCGTCTCCATCCCTAGCATCTTCCCCTCCTCGGGCGAGAGATGGTCTTTCCTCTTGCAGAGGAAAGCGTACGATGGAATGATCAACCTGCCATCAACAGAATGCTCCTTGTAGAGAAGAATCTTCTCGATGGGGTCGAGCTTCAGCTTTTCGAGCTGACGGATAGCGAGCTGACGGATTTCGTCGAATCTCCATTTCGACGCCAGGCGCAAGATTGTGATCCACTTTGTCTTGTCTTGCTTGGAGAACGAATAACGTCTCGGTGGCTCAAGTCAATACTACTGTGCGAAGAAGTACGAAATCTATGATGGTACTCACGGGTTATACCATACCCACACGAACTGCGCAAATTCCTCGGGAGTGACGTCGCAGATAACATGGGGATTGTTGAGGGAACCATCTTCGTTGGCGGGAGGACTCAAAAAAGTACAAAAGTATTCCGACTCCCGTTCAAAAAAATACCGGTGGAGGCGAAACATAGTGTCGCCAACCTGTATTACAGTTGAGCGACACCAAAATTCAACAACGATGATCGATATGGGACACCTACCAGGAAACAAACGTTTCCGTCTCGATAGAAAAACTCTTCGTGTCGCTTGATGCTTCGAACGCCCTTGTCAGACATGTTTACCACTGAGATCGGGGTAGCCATCAGGACGAGCCGGAGGGATCGAGCGCTTTTTATCTACGTGACCATGACAGTTCGTTTCGTGGAATTCCGGCCTGTTTAGGTGTTTTCTCAAGATGATCTCTGCGTCCGTTGGCAGGCTCCTAGTCTCACGCTGTATGATCCAGCTTCCTTCTTAGCTCAGCATCGCAATAAAGTCGCTGTGTGCTACAGCATTCTGGACCCACGGACATCTTATCGCAATCGGATCCGTGATTCGGAGTGATGCGTGCGTCACACGGGATTGCACGTAAGACCTGGGCGCACCCAGGCTCTTAGTATTCCTGTGGATGTGCTAACCATGCCACCACACTTCACCACAGATGGGCAAGCGCGAAGAAATTCGCTTCCGCGGATCGCAAGAGGACCGCATTGGTTCGAAACATCAGGGTCGCGGTCATATCGCTGGCAAATCAACGCTGCATTTGAGGGAAATCGTACTCAGAACACCAGGCTAGTACGAATGTGAAAGGAACGGTGCTTTTTTGGTATGTGGCAGAACGGGAGCCCTTGCCCCGACCACCCGAAAGGTCAAGATCAGATCACCTTCCTCTTCCTCCTTTTCGCTATATCATATTGAGAAGTCAGACAACCGTCGAGTAACCTGAACACAATAATTGGTACCTTGCTTTTCCCCCCTCTCGTCGGTGTCTGAGACCCGCTCATGTTCTCGGGATCTTTGGCCGATTCATCTTTTTCAGCATCATTCACGTTATTCTTAGATTCAAGGGTCACATCGTTACTATGATCACTTGATGATACAACAGGTTTCGTAATCAAAACATCAGGAGAACCAGCTTGAGCCTTTGCGTCCGCCTGTTGTGAATTTCGAATGAGCAGCGGTCAGAACACAACAACTGAGCGACTTGCCGAAGACAAAGGCTCACCCACTCCTCCAGACTTTGGGGAAAACAATGAAGATAAACTACCTGTTTCCAAAGGCGCCTTCTCTTTTGATTGGTCCGGAGGTTGAGCCACCGGATCCGCTACCTGAAGTAGTGTTGGCGGGGGTGTTGGTGTTGGCGGTTTTTGGGGGGCCGTTGGTCGCGTTGCTGTTGCTGTTGCCGTTGCCGTTGCCGTTGCCGTTGCCGTGGATGCCGTGGTTGGTGTGGTTGTTGGCGCCGGCGCCGGTGCCGGTGCCTGAGCAAAGACAGTGGCGATGGGAGGCAGGGAGTCAACCGAAGAACTTCCGCGAGCAGTTGCCGACCCACCATTAGCTCGAGATGGAGGAACACCCTGGCCCTTTGGAGGAGGAGCTGGATCGAGCTTAATGGTACCATTCACCGCACCGTTGGTGCCATTGTTTGTGGCAGGGTGGGGAGAGGTAGGACGAGAACCGAGATTAAAGATCTCCCGTATCAAAACCTCTACTTCCCCGTCCTCAAAGTCCTCAAAGGTAGGTGTACGAATACCGCTCTCGGCGGCCTGCAGACGCAAGCGCTCGCGCGCCTCGGCGACACGGAGGACGGTCTCCATTCCGAGCTTCATACCCTCTGTGAAAGACAGATGTTTATCCCTCTTGCAGACGGCGACGTAGGAGGGGATAAGGTAGAGCCGACTGATGGTGTTGTCGTGGTAGATGGCGATTTTTTCAACGGGCTCAATCTCGATTTTCTCGAGTTCACGAACAGCCAACTCTTTGACGTTGTCAAACGTCCAGCGATTGGCAAGCTTGAGAATGCTCAGCCAGGTATCGAGCGGGGCATCGTAGACCGAGTATTTGCTGTTCGTCCGAGTGAGCAGGGAGACCGAGGGCGGGGATGTGGCGCACTTACGGGTTATAGAATACCCAAAGGAACCGTGCGAAATCTTCACTTTTGATATCCTCGAGGGTGTAGTGGTTGCTGTCAGTCAAACCACGGTCCGAGGAGTCGTCGCCTGAGTTCGCGGTGCTGAACTTCTGGCGGAAAAAGAGAGATTCCCGTTCGAAAAAGTAGCTATGTATCCGGTAGAGATGGTTTTCGACCTGAAGACAGACAGATGTAGCGATCACTGAGGAAGACGGTGACGACACTAACCAGGACGGTCATATCCCCTCCACGCAGATAGAAATCCTTGTGATGGACGACGCGCGAGACGCCGTGCGATGAGTCGGGACTGACCATGATGAGGGACAAGAGTGATGGCGGGGGTGGAGAGAAGGTGGTCCTGGGCTCTAAGGGAAATTTTCGAAGGAAGTCTAGATATACGTTGCCTGATTCCAGTGTTGGCAATCAAGTTTGGTTTGCAGCCCTACACGTGTTGTACACGTTTCCCATCGTCTTCCGATCCCCCTTTTGTATCATATTCTTCGCAGCTCTCTTGCGTAAACGTACTCGTTGACGGGAACACCGCCCGCGGAGTGTAAGTTGGCGGCTCTTGGCCCACCGTAACACGAGGAATTCCTTTCCGTTTTTTCGCGCTACCTCAAGCGACGCTTGAGCGGGAAAAACTTGCGACCACCTCCTGGCCTCACTCGTAAGCTTGGAGTCGCGTCTGGGAAATGACTTCGAGAACCCTCAAAAAAAAATTAGTGGCCCGGGCCATGCTTGGGATCAAGGGTATCGGAGGATATCATCGATGTGATCAGAATGGATCTTGTTATCATATCACTGGTACACGTGAATACCTGCATGCAGCGTATCTTGGAGCCTGCTATTGCCAGACAGAGCCGCATTGCGGGCAGGAAGGCAGTACCCCCTGCCCCTAACCGTGACAAGGGCTCGCGTCAGCGATACGCCAGCGACTGGTGATCAAATCTAGGTGTGTGTGTTCTGACTCGAACCGATGATTCCGTTTCACTCCGAATATCACAGCTGAACGGAGCAAAGTCATGCAACCCAATTACTAGATTAAAGTGATCCCCGCCTCTTAACGAGAACGTAAGTAGCGTCGTTTAAACCGTGAAATATTTTACATCGGAACAACCCCTCAACGCCTCATTCCATTTGAATTCATCCACTTTGCCGCAAAATTGACATCATTTACTAGCCCGCGGCGCAATCTGTGAGAAGGCAAAGATGAACACCAGGTAGTCGTGCGCAATGGCAGATGATTGACTAAACAGACCTGAGATTCGAACACACGTGTAATAACCTGTGTAAAGTCCACCGACCTGGCGTCTCGTATACCAGCGATCAGTTGTCCGCCATGGGGGGCCATTACGCTCTCTCTGATGGCAGCCACTTTCAACGTTAGTTCTGGTCCCAGAAATTCAAAGTCACGGTTCCCTAGCGGCTCTTTCCGCCTTGCCAGTTCCATCAGTCCTGGAACCAGCCAGTGCTGGACATCGTACTGAACAGCAAGCGCAACCTTCTCCGCCGGATCCCTCAGAGTTTCTGTGTATGGCATCTTGTTGACGGCATATTTGTGGACTCGGTCAAGTTCCCACATCGATGACAATTTCACGACGGGAAACCACAGATCAAAGGTTGAGCATTTTCTTGTTGGCTCGTAGTCCCTGACCGAGGCGCGGGGATTGCTGTACGTATTCAAAGTCCATGAACAAGGATCAACAGCTTACCCCCCTAAAAGTACCTCGAGAAAGCGCTTGAATTCATCCTTCTTGATCCCATCCAGGCGAATAGGATTTTTGTCGTTTAATCCCTCCACGTCCTTGGATACAGGGAGAGCAAACATATCTCGGAAGATCTTGGACTGAGATTCCAGCGATTGTCGAGGGATCCTGAAGAGGCGATTCTCTACCTGTGTCCTTGTTCTAAACCAGAAATATCGTTACCAAGAGTACCTTCGCTTGCCTTGATAGTCACTAGACTCATGTAGAATTGCTCGTCTTTCTCGACATCAGGCATTCTGGCAAACGACTGAATTGGCTATGAGGGGGATATGAAACCAGCCACGATGTGTGGCAGTGCAGTCGCTGTCCACGTGTCATAGCAACCTTCTCCATCCACGCGCTCGAGGCAGATGAAATCAAATGCAAGTTTCAGCTTTGTGCAACTGGAAAGTGAATTCTCCTTGTATTCTTTCTCTATCTGAAACGCTAGGCACACCCCTCGCAGGCCGTCATAATTGGACTTATACATCGCGGGCACGCTGTGTGCGCCGTGTGGGCGAAAGAAGGAGGGACACGACTCAACCAGACGCAATTCTGCACACAACCGTTCTACATAGAAGTCTGCCATGGAGAACTCGCTTGAATTGCTCGAGGAGGTGCGTGCAACCTGGATATTGCTCTTTTCAACGTACCAATATGGTGTTTAGAAATTCAGAAGAGTAGAGGAGGCGAGCGAGCGTCGAGCACTCGACGGACCTGAGCTGCCTCAGAGGGACCAAGTGGAGCAGGCTTCCGCGCAAGCAGGAAAACAGCGTAAGAGACGAGGGGTCTCGGTAAGTCAATTTGGCAAGGTGAAGATTGTGTTCTGGGGGTTTGTGCACTTCTCACTCCCCCAGCAGGACGAGCGAGGGGAGGACGGACCACGAAGTCCGACACATTCACCCCTGAGCGCCGCGGCATCCAAGTCAACGTTTTATCATACTCTTGCCAACGTAAGCCATCATTATCTTCACAATCTTCGATGCGATGCAGAGCGAAGACTTGCAGCCAAGAAGTGTCGATTCTTTGGTGTCGGGGAATTCAGAGGAGACACGACATGGCGATGAACCACACGAGATCCGGGTCGAGAGGATAACTGGTCGTCATTCTCTTCCGAAGACTATGGGCGCACTGCTGCCACGGCGCCTGACAGGCGCCCAATCACCACTTGATTACGTTTCTGGTGATAGGAACGTGGTCATCGACGTGTCCATCGAAACCACTACAGAGTCGTCCGGCATTTCTCCTAGTTTGCAAATGTCGATGGCGTACGCTACAAGCACATCGCGACCACGTGCCGCTACTGTGGGCGCTCAGACACATCAGTTGGGTCTGGTAGATCGAGCGAAGGACTTTGCACGCAAACTGCGCCGTAAAAGCAGGGGGGAGCTCTCGTAGCTTCCGATGGAGGCGTTATGGAGGCGGTTTGGAACGCGGAGTGACTTCGTCGTTGCCAAGGTGCCGGGCATCCCTTTTCATAATACTCGACAGGAAGTACATGCTTACTCGAGATTCTTCTATATCCATCTATACCCACCATGACGCCCTATGTATAATTCTTCTCGATGGCAAGCCGTTGGTATGACAGTCGAATTCAAGCGAAATGAGCCTGGGTCAGTTCGACTCTGCTGGACGAGAGCTACTAATCCATAGATCGACTTAACACAGCTTTACAGAGACCTGCTTTGGACGATTTACGTTTGAGGTGCGTCACGATTGCTTTGAGAAAGTCACATTTACTGCCGTATGAGCGCCGCACTTTGGTCATTCACATAAAGGCGCAGTGGGGATAA
This sequence comes from Leccinum arenicola, assembly GCA_038092295.1. Classification (NCBI taxonomy): domain Eukaryota; kingdom Fungi; phylum Basidiomycota; class Agaricomycetes; order Boletales; family Boletaceae; genus Leccinum; species Leccinum arenicola. The sequence continues at coordinate 28,347 of JBBPQC010000016.1, read as the reverse complement.
CAATGAAATTTCTCGACACGTCTCCGTACATTCCAACGCGATGTTCAGTCCTCCGAGACTCCTCGTTGACAAGTGCACCCCTCGTGACAAGTATGCGAGGACCCATGTTCCCCTGAGCAATCCAATAACCCCAAGTGCTGACGACACTTTCCTCACTGCTGTGCGTCGCTCGCCATTCCTCCTCGCACGAACTAACTCTCTCCCAGCAAACCTCGTCGTCCAGCATGGCGAGGCGCCGTGCATATTCTACTGCCGACTCGCAAGGCTGGAAGCTCCTTCCGACACCCATACGACCCGCGTTCCGGCCGCGGGACTACGAGTTGCCCCCATGCCCAGAGGAGGAGGATCGTTCAGAAACCTGCACCGTCTCACTCAAGGTCCTTCGTCGGTCTCTCAAAAACGTCGAGTTCGATCCATCATGTTTGGATTGCCTCGATCAAATGACGCTTCTATCGCCCGCCGAATCCTTCTCGGAGATGTGTTACTCCGAGGCTACACATGACACCGTACCCGTGCCTATGCTGCAGCCCCTGCAGCCGCGCATACGGAAGCGCACCGCAATGTATGATAGAACTGCGATGAGCGACGATGATCCTTACCACGACTGGGACGAGAACTTGTCCATCAGATGGAACAGAACTGGGAAAAAGCCGGTTCGTAGACTGACGCTGTTCATCCACAACGGCTTATACTTATCTTTTGGCTTAGCTTCCTCCTGTCCCGCCACTGCCTGAGCATCTCAAGAAGCCCAAGGCCCACAAGTCACAGACGAGCTACCAGCAGTCCGTACTTGCTGACATCGAGACTCGTCTGCTTCGAGTCTCTACCAATCCAAGCGAATCCGTACATTACTTCCCAGTACCATCACAAAGGCGAAGCGACGAGATCAGAAAGTCCTCCTTGGATTCACCATCCGTCCTCTCTGATTCGTCAAAATCGTCGTCGTCCAAGTCCAGCGGGACGTTCAAACGGCTGGGCAACGCCATTAATCGTTCCCGCTCAAAATCAAGAGTTTGAACTTGCGCTTAGAGTTCGGACCATGCGTTTATTTCTCCATTTATTCTCACACGTATCGCCATCTTCATTACGTTCATTCTCCTTTAATCTTTTTATCATTCCATTATTGCGACGTCAAGATACCGCAACTCATAGCTGTTTTTCCCTTCCTTCCTTGCCAGTATACCCACTGTATCACTCTCTCTCTCTTGATGTCTTTTGTACGACTGTGATGCTCACGATCATCCGAGTCCCTAATCCCATTCTGATTCATTAGTGGTCTAAATTGATAAGCGACGTATGTGCCTCTGACGTGTGGTCGAAGCTCGGATCAACAAAGTTTAATTGTCCACCCGCGCGTAGTCAAGTTACCAAGAGACTCGAAATGTCCGATTTTGTGATGGTAGCGATGGTCGCGATGGTCGTTATCCGAAATGCAACTTTGGAGTGTAATGGACGACGAAAGTAAGTTTGTTATGTTGGTAGGTTGGGCGTCATGATATCGATGAAGCTGCCAACCATAAGCGTCGGATAATCCAATCATGATCATTACTTACTCGGGCCTCGACCGCTCGGCTATTGTTTTTATCTAAAGCATTTTATCAGCGATCAAAGAATACCACCGTTATCGATCCATCTATGAAGCAGAAATGACTAGTTGAGGCGAACATCGATTCGGCGCTCGTCGTACGTTAACTGAAGTGGGGTGTTGCCGTGGCGAGCGGCAGACCCGATCGAACCTGAATAAACGTGTAAGTTTTGGTGGGCGCAAAACGCGCCAAGATGTAGCGAGCGAAGAACGTCGGCCTCGGAGTTGGGCGTGTAGGTTTTGGCAGGTACTGCCAGACCTCGAGGACGGCTGGTGCCACAGTGCGTGGCCCATGACGCCAAACTCCGATTTAGAACGCCGCATCACCGCGGAGTTGACCGGATTCCTTCACCAGTACTAGTGTTCCGCCGCGTATGAGCCCAAACGCTTTCGCGAACAAAACGCATCATCGGGCTCGGAGAGCCAATAAGTATATTGTTCAGGTAAGTACCTGAGTCACCGGAGTCGAGTGGGATCAGGAATCGCGTACGGGACTAGAAGGGCGGGGTAGTTTGACCGTCGCCCGAAGATTTTTTACGCCATCTCGTTTCATTACGTCCCGGAGAGGAGGAAATGGGGATACAACATGTCCTGGTCGAGCGGCGTAAGAGGTAATACGAACGGCGTTTGGTCGGCCAACTGCGCTGCGCGACCATCACGGTATGCGGTCTAGTGCGTTCTTCGAAGGAACCGGACAATATGAAACCCAGGAATGACTTCATAAACGTCTACAGCCAGGTTGAGTAAACAATTGGATGTGACCCATTCAAGACCGAGGCATGTACACGTCATGTCGCAAGTGGGCCTGCGTCTTCGACCTGTCGTCGAACGATTCTGCCGAGTAAAAGCTGTCGATGCGGCATCGTTCTCATGGTGATTCACAACAAAGCTTCAATTGATTTTAATTTTTATGTATTTATTTCCACCCGTCAACATTTGAGAGCGTACCTGGCTGGTGAAGCTTGGAGTTCGGACCGGAATCCGGTGCTAGATCGATGTGTCCAGTTGAAATCAACCTCACTCGACCTAATCGCGGGATGCTCCGCCGGTGTGTCAAAGACAATTACTCAATGTTTGAAAAAGACGGATCAGCAGGTTACTTACCACGTGGTGCGCATTGCAGGGATGGCGGGCTTGGCGCACATAAAACGGCGAATGGATCTACAACGCAATCAGTCATATGTAATCCCCCATAGCCGCCCCTCATGTGCTTTGCAGGTCGACTCAGGATTTGTCCTAGTACCGTTTGCCACTATCTAGGCTCGTTTCCCGAACCTACGAGCTGCCATGCGGGACATTATAAATATCCCCATTTTTCGCTCGTCGCAGTCCCTGACGTGATAGACAATCAGCGCAGTTGGCCAGCACCGTCCTGGAAGTGTCGCAATATGCCAATATTTAATGGACACAACAAGACTAGTGCTTTAGTGTTTGTGAGAACCCGCGCGATCAAGCCCAATCTATCCAAAACGGCATACCTGGTTCAGGTTAACGCTCGACGCCAGTATACTTGCTGATTCATTCGACATTTGTTGTGGTCCGCGTTTCTCGCTTCAGGTACGTTGAATGAGTCCCATCGGATAGTTGTAATTCTGAAATGTGACTGACAGAGAGCATTCTTGATCAACCTACAGACGCACCCACGAGGCTTGTTGATTTTATCTTATCCCTTTCCCCGCATTGGCATAGGATCGTCCTGAAGGCCTTAAGACCTCGGCCGTCAAGGGCTCTGCCTACAATTGACATGTCAGTCCAGATGACGTCAAATGTGTGGACCCTGGAGTACGTGAGTAAGCACTCTTACTAGCCTCATACTAAGGGCTGCAGGACGTACGTCCATACGAAAGTATTTTCGAGTACATATCTTCGAGGCTAGATCAACAGTTGGCGCGGGGGCAGGATGCACTACTACCTACCAGCATCTTCTTTTTCAGGGTATCCCGAGAAACTTCTTTTGGGAAACAGGCCCGTGGTACGACGTTCCGCAAAAGGATGTATTTAACGCCAGAAATGATTGCATATTTCGACCGCTGTCGTTTCCGGCGATGTCGGTGGATCCAGAGTAGTTGGCGCTTCTCCGTGGCTCACGCAGTGCCAATGGTCGTTGACTTGATCAGCTGGCAGTCGGCGAGTTGGCGAGGGGTCCACCGAAGGATAGTTTACTGTCTCACGCAGACCTGGCATTGCAGGTTCCCCCAAGGCTGAAACCGCCATTCGGAGGATCGCATTTGATGCTTCTTGATCCGGTGTCGGTTCATCAACGCACTGGCGTCGGCACGTTTGATGCGCATGTATTCGCCAGTGCACCGTGGTGGCGAAAGAGGGCTGACTTCGAAACTTTGTAAAAGCTAATGTTCACGTTTGCCTACTTCGCCACTGGGCGTAGAGTGTTGATTCTCGGTTACTGCGGTGGCGTTTTTTGAATTAAGGAGGGTCCCAATTTCGTTCAATGTACCAATATACCTGCCCCTCGCTGAGTTGGCTGTCTCCAGGGGAGCATGCAAACGGACGCGAACTTCAAGATCACAAAATTGTCGCAACTTGTCAAAAGACCTTACAATAAACTTGGGACAGTGGCGGTTCAAGTCAACTCCGACGGTTCTTCAAGCAAGTACTATAATTCTCGACCAACTGTTCACTTGTTGCCATATGTACCAAAATTGAGTACTATACAGAGCTTGAAGCCAGCCTTACAGGGGTACATTACGTGTCCAGATACGCGATTGTCGGCGTTGATATCTCCGAGCAATTGCAGCGGGAAGGTGTCCGTGGAGATAATAACACTCCTCGCCTCGTGTGATGAATGTGCGATCGATACCCATAATACACACGCAACGATTTTTGCGAGAGAACAACAGTTTAAGATGAAAATATCTGATAGTTGTGTTCGCATGATTTGTTGCCTGTCTCTAACCAATATTCGCAACGGCCAAGGCTGACAATTTGACACGGGACCTCAACGTAGCCTGACTTTTCGTTCTGTCTGCACGTCAATGCCTGCCAAAGCCTGACAGAATTGGAATGGTGAACCTCGAACCTGATGACTTCCTTCCTGTTCCTGGTGCCTCGGACCATTGGCTGTGTGGAATGCACCTTTCGCCAGGCCGTTCCATGAGTCGCAAGTCGGCCATGCATCCATGCCTCCGAATTGCCCCGACCACCGGAAACAGTGATCCAGATTGCGTGATTTTGTGAACTTGCAAAGAGGAGCAGCCACGGGGCTATCAGAGAGCTACAGCTATGGGCGTTGTTGCAACATAGCCTGCAAGCGCTGGGAGAATCCTTGTTGGTGCGAGGTCATCGAGCGGACAAGCAAAACGCGTGAAGATTTGGTATATTGGCTCGCTGTTGCCTGCCGATCTTCCACAAACACGCGTTTGATGAGGTGAATGCAGCATGGCCACCGTCAGGGGTTCGCCCCTGACACGGTGCACGGCGAGAAAATGAACGGCAATTATCTTGGCGAGTCGCGAATTCGTTGGCCCTCGGGCCGATGGGATTGGACCAAGATATGCCGGTCTCCAGGCCGGTAAGTATTTTGTTTTATCCTGAGCAGTACGAGGGTCAATTGATTTGAACGCGAGTATAAGGTACGCGTTCCTTGAGTGGACAGCAGCCAAAGGGAAGAATTGAAAACGCTCGCGGGAAGAACTGTCTAGAGAGATAAGAGCACCTGAGTTGTGGCTGTGCATATTTAACGTCCATTGCGCTATTGGACGCACTTTGTGGATAGGGCGCTGCGCAAAGTGTGAGATTAGTAGTAAGAGTAGAAGCTGAACTGAAGACTCGCATTGATCAGTCTCATTAAGGAGTTGTCGGTGGATGTACCGATCTAAAAAGCTGCGTTTCTGGAAATTCGAGGGCATGTCAAATTAATTTTCCCTCGGTGCTTTTCGATCAAGGGAAGGCGGTCACCGGATAATTGCGGCACTTGCGGCGAAGTTGCGGAAAATGGGAATGTCGAGTATGAAAGATTTGAGCAGGGAGTTGACCCGCATCTGCAAAGCCTCTCGTGCCGTTGCCGCTAAAGGCACTTCTGTGGGCTCATTGTCCAATCACAACTCTTGAATTCGAACCAAAGAAAGGAATTAAGGGTACTTCTCACGGATGTCAGTGAGTTTTGCCCATCCCAATGCCCAGTTTGTTTTACTGATGCGGGATTGACGCGGCGGGGTGTTTGAAAGCGAGGCACAGATTACATCAGGGTCAGGCGACGACAGGATCGTAGACCCACGACGGGGGTCGACCCGACTCAGATGACGATTCGGCGGAGTACCGGTGTGCCATGCCAAGGTAAGGTATAGGTGTAATTAGGAACAAGGGCGTGTTGTTGATTGAAGTGACGGCTGGTTGCAGGAATGACCAGGATGTATTATGAGCAGTGTTAAAGGCCTGCGGCAGGTCGCAGGAGGGCTATTTTAGACGACACGAGAAAATGGTGCGATGTGAGTGATCCCCGCGAACCAGCGCCCCTGCAGAGCGCAATGGAATAAGTAAGGCAGCGAGAAAAGAGGCACTGAGGTGCGAGGAAGCGATAATAATGAAAAGAAGCAATGATATCACTGTGCAGTCTGCCTCCTTTCTTTCTCCAGGCACACAGCTTCAACGGACCTTGCGTGCCTCTCTCAGCTGTGTTGTTTCAGGTTACAGGGCTGGTGGCACACGTCCGACCACCTCGAACAGGAAAAAAGAAATATCAATTTGAGCTAACCAAAAAAGGAGAATATTTATTTTTAAATAAAATAAAAAATCCCCAAGAAAAAAAAAACCAAGGACCTGATGTGCCTGAGCGATTTGATTGGTCGACCGCAGATCCTTAGCAGTGCGCTCTCAACTCCTCCCACCGCACCAAGCCTTTCTCCCTCCCCCTTCCTTCGATCCTCCTCACCCCTTCCCTTCCCTCCCCTCCCCCGACTCAAAGGCGTCCCTCCGCGCCGCCCCCGACGACGCACACAGTCCCGCCCCCACCGTGCGCGCGCGCTCGCCTAGGCGCTCTCCCGAACCATGTCACGCAGACCCACTTCTTCGGCTGGTGCTTCTCGTCCCATCACCTCCTCCGGCCGTCGTCAACCCACGTCTCGCGGCGCGTTCGAACACCCAAACTATCCTCCCGAGAATGCATACTTCGAGGAAGAAGATGACGATGAAAGCGACACAGAGGACCTCTTTGCTTTTCTCCCACCCTCGACCGCAGATCAACAAAGAGACGCGGACAAGCCCCATTCCCAGGGACTTGTCGGCATCACACCCACATACCCCCATCTTTTCGCTCATGCCCTACCTCAAGAACTACCCGCCGTTACATATCCATCCCCGACCTTCGATCCTTATGCACGTTTTCCCGCTGACATAGCTGGGCCTTCCGGTCTTTTCTCTTCACCTATATCCAATTTACCTGTCGAGAGCCCCCCCTCAACCATATCCCAGCATGCCAGCAGCGACCCGTATCGCATGCGAAGACTCAGCACCGCCCGCGCTGCAACAGCAGAAACGCGCCCTTCCAGAACCAGCGCAATTAGTTCACGGGAAATCCACGTCGACCTTCTCTCTAGTCCCCCAGAGAAGACCCTCGAAATCGACCGCTCTCAGACATCCCGGCGAAAACGGAATTTGTCTTCGACTATAGCCGATGATACCGCGACTCTCGAGCTCACCCCGAGCATGCTGGAGGAAGACAGTAGAGACGGTTCGATCAAGTGTGTTCCCTTGCTACTCCTTTTCTCCTCTCCTCACCATCATGCCTAGGATGGAGTTTGACTTTGATGCTGTCAACGACGAAGAGGACAGCCCCTTCCCAGAGGTCCGCGCATCGGTCTCCAACATCGATGACCCAGAGATGCCAGTCATGACCCTACGTATGTGGGTCATAGGTCTCGTACTCTGCATGATCGGAGGGTTAGTCTATCCACCATCTATTTTGGCCGTTTCTTAGTCTTCGCAGATCATTGAATGTCTTCTTCAACTTCCGACAACCGGCCCCGAGTGTTTCGCCTATTGCGCTTCTGATCATAAGTTATCCGATTGGAAAATTCTTCGCCTTCGTCCTCCCAATCACAACTTATCGACTTCCTCGATGGCTTGGTGGTCTCGAGTTTTCTCTCAACCCCGGCCCTTGGAACATCAAGGAACACGTTCTCGTCTACATTATGGCAAACGTGGCGATTGGTCCGCCATACGCTATCAATGCCATCGTCGTGACCCAGTTGTTCTACCACATTCCGGTCGACTATTGGTTCAGTGTACTCCTTGTCATCGCCACGCAGCTCACAGGTTTCGGTCTTGCTGGCATGTGCAGACGATTCCTTGTCTGGCCTGCTGGTATGGTTTGGCCCCAAAATCTCGTGACGTGCACACTCCTAAACACTTTGCATGCGGAAGACGACGACGCGCCCGGGGGTATTAGCCGCTATAGATATTTCCTTCTGGTTTTGACAGGCGCTTTCTTCTTTTTCTTCATACCTGGTCAGTAATCGTTCGTTCGTGATCTTAGGAGAAAAAAAAAGCTCACCCTCGGTCAGGCTACCTCTTCCAGGCTCTTTCGGTATTCTCGTGGCTGTGTTGGATTTTCCCAAACAACGTCCCCGTCAATCAGTTGTTCGGCGTCAGTTCCGGTTTAGGGATGAGCATCCTCACGTTTGACTGGTCTCAAATTGGCTGGATCGGCAGTCCACTGATGTATCCGTGGTGGGCCGAAGCGCATATATTTTTTGGTTTCGTGCTCTTTTTCTGGATCATCACCCCGTTGATGTATTACACAAACGTATTGGTTCAATCTGTTCATCCAAGATTCCGTGCTCACATTTATTTCACAGACTTGGGACCTGGCATACTTCCCCATCAATGACGATTACCCATATGATCGCTTCGGGCATTACTACAACGTTTCTCGTGTAGTAGACAGCTCAAATCGTTTCAACGCCACCGCCTACGAAGAATATTCCCCGTTATACCTACCGGCAACTTACGCCATGACCTACCTCCTCGCGTTTGCACTCGCGACTAATGTGCTCGTCCACACTGTCTTGTATCATGGCCGTAGTGTGTTAAATGGGATGAAGAAGATTCGCGTGGAACCGGACGATATCCACGCAAAACTGATGCGCAACTACCCCGAGGTACCAGATTGGTGGTATGTGTTGTTTTTCCTAGGGTTTTTCTTCTTGATGGTGGTTGTCGTTGAGGTAAGTAGAAGTGTACTTCTTCTGTTCCTCGGTTCCTCATTGTGTTTCATCAGGTATGGCACACCTCTGTGCCTGTCTGGGCACTGTTGTTGGCTGCCATCTTGCCGATAATATATGTGCTGCCTTCGGGTTTTATCTATGCAATGACGGGCCAAGGGGTAAGGGTTGCGTGTTCTTGATGTGACTCAAGCTAATGAAAGTCTTCAGATTTCGTTGAATCTACTAGCTCAGATCATTCCGGGTGTGCTTCTACCTGGCAACCCCATTGCAAACATGGTGCATAGAGGATCGCGTGCTTCATTTCGCTTGCCTGTATTGACGATCCTTGCAGATCTTCAAAGCTTATGCAGTACAGACGCTGTCTGAGGCGACTTCGTTCGTTCAGGACTTGAAACTGGGCCATTACATCAAAGTACCTCCACGGTCGACATTCTGGGGTATGTCGTTTTATGCATTCTGAAGAGCCTGTTCAATCTCAAACCATGTTATAGTGCAGGCTATCGGGACACTTCTTGCTTCGCTCGTCCAGGTTGGTGTAAAACAATGGATGTTTGACAACGTCAAGGACATCTGCTCGCCCAATCAACGAAGCGACCTTACTTGCCCACATAATCAAGTGTATTTCACGGCGTCGGCGGTTTGGTGTGTGAATTTATGATCATCTGAGTCGTGTACTCATTTTGTTCGTTTCAAGGGGTCTCATCGGACCTAAACGGCAGTTTGGTGCTGGTTCGCTGTATCAGCCTGAGCTGTATGCGATCATCGCGGGTGCCTTTCTACCTTTCCCTTTCTGGCTCTGGCAACGACGGTACCCGAACTCATTCCTCAAGTTCGTGAGCACTCCGGTGGTCATCAGCGGTGTGTCATATATACCACCTGCTGCTGGTATCAATTATTCCGCATGGTTCGCGACCGGGTTTGTATTCCAGTACCTCATACGCAAGCGGAACTTTGCATGGTGGAGCAAGTTCAACTACGTTACTAGCGCCGCTTTAGATAGCGGTAAGCCTGTTTTATCTACTGCTGCCGTGGCATGTCCTAATGACTTGATGCTTCAGGTACCGTTCTGGCAGCCATTGTAATTTTCTTTACACTATCGGTGAGTATAGCAAGGAATAGCGTCAGGACGATTTGCTGAGCCCGGTTTACAGTTCCCGAACGGTGGCGTCAATCTCAATTGGTGGGGAAATACTGTTTTCCAAAACAGTAGGTGTCCCTTGTTGTCCTAGGCGTCATAATACTGACCAACGTTTTAACAGCTGCAGATTGGGATCGTATGGCGTTGAAAGCAGTACCTCCAGGGGGTATTCCATTATTTTAATGTACTCAGTAAATATCTGCATGAATATCATCACGTCATCTAGTGCCCTCATGCTCTTATTTTTTGATGCCACCACCATGCGGAACCCCAGCACGCGATCAGGTACGCGCTTTCCCCAGTCCTGGCTCGTTGCATACAAGCCAAGGTCTCGCTAAGTTAGCCAGCCTCACAATTTCATCTGCCGTGGGAGCCGGGCGGTCGCAAGTTAGGATATCCTTTACCCCCTGTGGATCACACACAGGTGAACAGCACCTCGGCGACGTTCTCGGACGATGTGTTTCCAAGGACAGAGCAATCTGATCTATGATTGCGTTCAAGGGCCAGACAACCAAGTCGACGACGTCTCAGGGACATGGACGTTTAATCCGCCTAGGCTCAACCGAAACCGAATTCGCCGTCCACCCCAACGCCATACATTTTCGTCGACTTCAACGTATCTTTTCTTCGAAACAAGAAATCAAACACGAGTGATTGTAGTCTCGTTCCCAGACGTTAAAGGGCAGGTACGAGACTAGAATGATTGCAGCATGGCTCCGACCAGACCAATGACTAATAAGGCGTCCGCGTGCAAGCACGAATGAGTAAATAGCATTGCGGACGCGCCACAGCGTTGATCGTTGATCACATACTGCGCGCGAGCATGAACAAGCGGCATGCGGTGCGGTGCGGTGCGGTGGTGTGATGTGATGGAGAGGGATATCGTGAAAACAAACAAAAAAGTGTCTATGCGACGGACTGCGCTGCGCAGCCGATGTTCAGATCACCCCCTGCCTCTACCCCGGGCTCCACGCGGACCTGTGCCTCGGGTATTTCCACGCCCTGGGGGGAAAAGAGCGTGTGAGCGGACGTGAAGGTGGCCAAGGATCAAACGGCCCACCTCTTGTCGGTACGCCGCGTCCGCCTGTGTCGCGCGAACGTGGGTGGAGTGCGGTGAAGACCGTATCATCGATTATCGTCGAGATCGGAGAAAACAGGGTGATGTGAGAAGCAGGATCAGAAAAACAACCGAGAACAGGGGAAGGTGAAGCAAGGAAGATGAAAGGGGAAAAGCGGGTGCGGGTGTGCGTGATGGCGTACCTCTGGGACCGGGACCTGCGCCGCCCCGTGCGCTCCGCCCGGCTTCTCGTGCCCGTACCTGCACTTCCTTGACCGCGTCCAGGAGGGTATCTGGTACGCGCAGATATTTTATCTAAAAATAAGAGAGAAAGAGTAATAAAACCCAAGCGCAGGCACCAATAAACCACGCAGATGCCCATACGTCCATTGAAGGGGTGGTCACGATGAGATCGATGATCCGACAGTGACGAAAAGCAGAGCTCGAACTCACCGTGCTGCCTCGAATATAGCACTCCTTCAGTTTCCAAAATCGATCGCCGTCCGTGCTCGTCTGATACACCTCGCGAAGGGTGATGTTCATAAAGTTGTCGCAGTTGACGAGATGGCCGTTGAACGTCTCTCCGTTTTTGAGTTCTACAAGCTTGGGACGGGCGTTAGTTTTCTCTTGAGAACGCGCGATCGGCGCGGTCAGACAGAGGGGCTCACCATCGGCTTGTTCTGGGCTGCGGTAAGTAGTGATAGTGGAAGCTGTGGATGTACGTGAGGAGCGAAGACAGGGTTTGGCGTGCGTGTGTTACCATTGTGGTTGGTTGATGAGGGCGCCGTCCGCAGTATTATTCTGCTCGAAGTTGGGGTATGCAACGAGGAGAGCGGGCGCAACACAGTCCTTATTTCGGTGGCAGTGCAACATATCTAGTCACAGACCAAAACATACGGTAGATTTTGCTACTTACATACCTACTTGACAAGCATACGACGACGGATAAAAGTACACGAAAAGTCCATCAAATGACGAGACCGACAGACGCAGAAAGTGCCTTCAAGATAACGTATCCCTCGCTTTCAGATACGCTGCCATCACTCTCTACCCACTGGACCACTCCCTCCACCTGTCCACCTGCCGCGTTCTGCGTGACGACACGATGACGCCCTCTTCCTGCAGGGTCCTCTACTTCGCTTTGCGATATGTGCCTTGATCCCCAAAAACTTCGAAGGGTATAACTGCCCTCAAAGGCACTGTCAAGTTCGACCTCTATCTTGCCTACAGTCGTCTCGGCATGGCACCACAAGATAGATTCGACAGGGGTTTCGGTAAACTTCAATCCAATCTCCCCGTGAGTCGACTCTGCATTGACCCCAAACTCGCCACCGATCAATTTCTCCGAGGTGAGCGTGACCTCGGCATCGATTAGTCTACAACCAAACGCTCAGCCCTTGGACGATAGCAAATGCAGAAGAAGAATGCGCCTACCCGTTCGTGGTGTGCATTGTGAGATTTGGGAAATCCGCGACTTCGCGATGCACCAGGTTCACTGTCGGTGCGATCCGACCATTGAGCGTGTGCAAGTCGAGGGAGGATCGGGCATTGAAATGACCCTCGATCTCGCCGTTCATCAACGAGAATCGGCCAACTCCAAAAGTGGCGGACTATTTGCAAATGTTAGAGGATAGGCGATAGTGATGTTCGTCGTACTCCTTACCTGAACAGCCAGCTGGCCATTGAGGGATCCTAGAGAGATCTCGTCGAATAGGACTGAATCCTGTAGGTCTGCTACGCTCTGATTGTAATCTGACAGCCTTGTCTCGAGTTTCTTCAGCAGCAGGGGACCCTCGCTTCCTGTAGGTAGAGTGACAGTCACGTCAAATTCGAGTTGATCTCTGGGCTTGTGGTGAGGCCGGCTGAATGGATAACGTCCCCATTTAGGAGTCTGGAGAGATTGATCGATAAACGGTTGATAGAAGGGAATAATATTGACGCACAAAAATACCGACGCCGTACTCACTGTCTGCCCCTTCGAGTGGGCAGACAGTCGCGAGCTCGAGTAGATGGACATCATGATAAGCAACTCGGACGCGAACGTCCACCGTATCGAAAACTTCCGTGGATTGTTCGATGTTGACCGAACCATGCTGGAGCAGACCCCGAGAGATAAGATAGAGTGCGTCTGAATCGAGCGGGAGGGAGAAAATGGTCTCGGCCCCGTAGGGATATTCGTCCGTCCACGTCGGCGGGTCGTAGTGAGAGGTCCAATTAGTTTTTCCCGCACACTCAAGACGAGGTTCCTCTCTCTCCGGCGGCGATCCCGGCGGCAGGCCCGCCTCGTTGCCTCTCCAACGCTGCGAACGACGTCAGGTATGTACTTAACAGTCGTGGAGAAAATCAGGTACGGAATTGACTACATACCCATGATTCGTGATATTGTTGTCCGTGGAAGGCACGTATGCCGTATGAGAAAATGAACCAGGTCAGTGCCAGGGTACCCATGGCAATCCAGTGACCCTTCACGAGCGATCGAATACCATTGGCTCGCGCAGGCTGGACGTGACCCGCCTCTGAGTGCAAAGGCTGACCCTCCAAGCAGCCCTTCTCAAGGCTTGCGGGAAAATCTGGATGCGTTTCAACTTTGAACGGATCCATCTGTGGGGAAAAAGGAGGAAATGTTTGTGCTGAGGGCCTGGAAAGATGCCTGGATGATATAAGAACCAACGCCCCAGACCCACAAGCACATGTGCCGCAGTACGCCGGTCTCTTAGTAAGGCCGCAGAAACCTATGACAAGCTGCGGCGCAGCCAAACTCGGTGTAACACAATAAGTTGAAGTCACCTGCTCTCTAGCAGTGCACACTGAAGGAAAAACTTTCCATCCGAAGAGTGGGCAGATAGCGATGCTATCACAACCCAGCATCAAACATGTGGCCTGGCAGCTGTCGTAGCAGATATCTCAACGTGGTCGACGAGTCAAGCCGTTCCGTTCCGTAGAGACTCCTTGAAGAACGGGTTGCTGCGGGTATCTTCAAAGGCGTTATGGAGCTCGTCGAAGCGCGTTTCAAGTTTGAACATGGCAGGCCGAAACAGAGTTGCCACACGGACTGAGCCGCTAGTTTGGGCCACACGTGAACTTGAGCTGGCGGTGGCGTTATACAACCCAGAATTTCGTTGTCACGGCTGTATCTCGACGTTCGACGTTCAACACTTCAAATTGTTGCATGCAAGAAACTCGATTGGATGTCTCCGTCTCGTGCAGCGCGGTCAATTGAACCAAACACCCGCCTAAAGTCAATTACTCACGCCCCTGAGTGTCAGACTGCGACCATGTGTCGGAAAATCAGGTTGTCCTGAATGTTGTCGATGCTACGCCCATCGACGCACGCATCCCTCGCCAGTGGAAATGTACCCGGACGATATGCGAAGCAACACTACGTCACATCTAATATTCATCATTCTTGCTATCCCAAGCCTGGACCGACCGGCCGGCCCGTCATTGAATGACTGACCTGTTCTGATTAATACGCGGTCCTTTCAAGTTACAGCCTGCACGTTCAAGTCAACTAAGAATGTGTTCGTTGCGAGACCAAATACCATACTGTTTACATGAGGACAAGCGTTTAAAGACTCATTTTAATCCTGCATTAAGCTCACTACTAATCTTCAGCATTGCCCGATCCACCGGGTTTCGAAATGATAAGTATCCTTGGCAATCCTGACACGAACATCTTCATGGATTTCATCCTATACCCTCCACTTTGAGTGGTATCGCCGCTTTCCGTATCATCTTCCGTCTCCAGAGTATCCCCAAATGTAAATTAAACGCCACAAACACCCATATTTCAATGGTCAGCATTTTGCGACTACATGCCGAACCCTGTGTCGAGCTCTTGGTACATATCCCCCTGGTCACGATCATAGAGTGCCCGAATACTGATGATGAATCGTGGCATGATAACGCATGAAACCGCGTAACTAAAGGAGTCGAGGAAGACCCAGAAATTATTTTTGGTTGGTGTGATAGCATTGGCGATATTGAACAGCAGGTTCCTGATTCAGGAAGAGAAGGCGGGTGGTTAGCAGCGTTAATGAGGTTTGTGCCAAAGACAGAAGGAAAGGCACGGCGGGGAGAAAGATGGCACAGGTGAAATAGATACACACACGACGAAATAAACAGCTCCCTCCTTAATCAGCAACTTTATAGACCGGTTGCTCCGCCAGGTCTTCGTCATTCTATACATATCGATCGAATACTTCAATGTTGGGATGACAGCAAGGATCAACATAGCAGCCCCAAGAACAAATCGGGGAAGTGCTCTCCATGTGGCCGAGGGGGTTACTATAGTGGATGCGTAGTTGCAATACTTGAAGTTGAGGGCTTGGCCGACCGAAACTAGGGAAAAGAGGGAAGCTCGACATACTAGGATTGGCTCGATTGGGGCTTCCAAACGTACCTTTGAGTGTCTTACCAGGCCCATAATATACGATTTCCCAAACAAATGAGACGACGATTTGTGGAATGTAAATGAATAGGAGGATCCCGAGGATCACTTTGTTGTGACTCCATAATGCATAAACGCGCAGAATCATCACAACTACGACACGATTCAGCACAAAGCTAAGTGACGGAAAATGACAACTCACGATCGGCAGCAGCAAGGAATATCAAGTATGCCCAGTCTCCAACTACAAATACAACCGTACCTGCAAAATTGAATTCTTGTTTCATCCGGAAACTGATAAACTGCGAGAAAGTGACTTACATCTGTTGATTGCTCAGTCACGCCACACGACGCGCAGATGAGATACCTACGCCTATTTGAACATGGTCATTGGAGAGTACTTGTACTCGTCGAAAAACTCACTAAATCAGGACCAGGTAACAGGAAAGTACTAGCTGTAGGTATTATTCAACGGTCAACCTAATCAATCATGAAATATCCGAGAACATGGAACACACCGATAGCAAGAAGGCTTGATAGCAGGCTCCAAATTAGCAAGGTTTCGAATGGTTGAAGTGACAGCCAGGGACATACATAGCCCACAGGAGACCAAGGTAACGCACCTGCGGAACAAGAAATTCGGTGAGGGCTTCGAAAGAGTTAATACGAGCTCCGCAACGTACTATAACGAATAGAGTAGAAACCCGGGTCCATGGTTTGCGCTATTGCACCGTTAGTGACATAGTTTGTAGTTGATAACCGTCCTATCCTTACCCAGACATTGTCTACCTTTGTAACTCATCAGCCGTTAGATGGGATGAAGGAGGTAAGATGATATAGTACCTCTTTTGAAATCGTAAGGACTAGAATTCCAGCGCACATAAATGCAATGATTAGATCACACCATGAAGGAGATAAGCATGTACAAGGTAGCGCTCACTGTAGTCGTACCCGACAACGGTAATTATGATAACTGGTAGGACATTTGTGGAATTAGATTTTTATCGGGTTTGTGAATGAGTCAAGCTCACCAGGTACAACAGCAGACGTCTCTAGGCTTTGTACAAGATTAGCCAAGTCGGAGTCGGAGGACATGGTATACACAAGAAAAAGGACGGGGCGTGAGCCGAACTACAGGAGAGCAGGGTGGGTCGAGGCCGGGCTTATTTCAGTTATATGTACTGCTTGATGTGGCACTATTATGTTACTAAGTACACGAGGAAAAGGTTCAATCGATTGCGGATGAAAGGCGGAACCGATATGGACATTGGAATGGGCGAGTGGCAACTTGAAGGATGATGACTCGGACACCGCCAATATGATCCCCGAGGGTGACATCGCTATGTGTATGGCGGGCGCTGTTTGCATAAAATGTCGGACTCAGTACAGTCGAACCCCTCTCTTTGGACGTCGCTCCATGCGCTGGGAGGATGCAATGGGGCTGTTGAAAGGATGGGGAGCGCTCTCCGGCCTGGTACAGGAGCCCGAGTTGCCGGATATGGCGTGATCTGAGTATAATTAAGAACTTCGCAGACGCGTGTACCTGGCCATCGGGATCACGCACTTCTGCCAGTGGGCCCCATAGGAGTGAGCTGCAAGGAGCCGGAACGAGAAATGGAGGCAGGGCGTGGCGGGCGGGTGCGCTGAAACGGGTGACGACGGTCACTGCAAGGCGAACGAGTGACGCAGTTGGTGGTTCTGTGCAGTGTTGGGTAATCTTTTGCTGTGGAGACTTAGAGTCCGCTACTTCGGCGTTAAAACTTTGGCGAGAACCTTTTTGTTCGTTCAGCCCAGCCCTGGAAGGATGAACGTTAACAACCTACCTCTAGATCTTTTGCATCCAATACTCGACCACCTCGATCGACGTGACCTAGTAAACACCTCTCTCGTCAATTCGGCGTTCAACCGTATTTCCATCCCACTGCTGTATAGAGTTCTCGACTCCCGAATAACTGTGGAAAAGGTATACAATATTTCTGTCTTTTCTTCCTTTGTGGTCCGTTCTTATCCCGACAGGTTCTCCTCCATCCTTGTACCACGTTACTTCGACGACCAGAGTTGGCTCATTATGTTCGCAAGGTTACCGAAACAGGTACTCTTCCGCAAGTTGTATCTCCTACCAATGGCGACCAACTACTTTATCAGGGACTGTTCAGCATCTTCGCCGCGTGGATCCGCGAATCATTCAAAACATAACGGCGGCACTGCGGTTGTGTACGAATCTTACATCTGCAAGGTACACAGATGATACAGACACCCCATCATTCAATTTTTTGCCGATACTCCGAGTCTTGATTACCCTTCCATTGGAGGAACTTGTTATCCGCACCCACCATGACGTCGGAGATGAGGCCTGGGCGTTGTTAAACAAGACCAAAGGCATTCGTCGGCTCTCTGTGTGGTCAGTAAATTCTGGTCCCCCACGAGTGCTGCAGGGCTGGGCAGACAGGCTCGGTTCTACTTTAACAAATCTAGATCTTGGGGTATGATTCCCCCGACATAACAAGGGAATCCGAACTCATTGTCACATTATTTAACAGAGATGTGCTGGTGTTCCCCCCACAATCCTCATTTCGGTCTTTTCCAAGCTCCCACTAGTCCGCCAACTTAAACTGAAGGGAGCTCCAAGCGCCGCCATTCCCGCAATCATGGGATCCCTGCCGAACCTTATCTCCCTTGACACGGAATACTTGGGGTCGGGAAATTATCGTGTGCCGTCCACACCTCTCCCAGCCCTGGAACAACTCACTGTTCAGGCTGGGTCAATCGATGTTCTGGGTCCAGACAGGCTGTGGACGTGGATACGATCACTTCTGCCCCATGCGGGGATGCTCAAGTCATTTACGCTCAATTCATTCCCCGTATACGGCCGAGTAGCTGTTCCATGGCCATTCATTATCTTCTTGACATCAAAGCAGGAACTGTCCCTGAAGGAGCTTGTTGTCGGCGCTGCTTTGTTGAACCTCGATTCTGTGTCGCAGCTGTGTCTCAAATGCACTGCCTTGGAGACCATACGCTGCACAGTAGCCAGTCCTGACGTGGTGAACATTCTTCCCTTTTATCGTGAAGTACATGAACTTTATTGAAGTACTCGTAGGATTCCATCGCTAAAGCTATAAGTAGCGGCTGTTCCCTACGAGAACTTGGCCTGAATGTCATGTGGATCGAGGATGGTGTGGTTGGACCTTTGGCTTCTGGATTTAGTGCCGATTTTACAGATGATTCGGACGACGCTGAACATTTTTCAACACCCTTGGATCACCCGCTTGCCTATGGAAAGGGCAGAGAGGTGACCTTTACAAAGGAGGAAGCTCGATCTATGATGCTTCGACCGGGTTCCAAGTTGCGAGCAGTAAGACTGGGGGACTTTACTTACATAGTGAGTATGACCTTGACATTCGCTTGGTGGCATCGCTCAGATGATTGCTCCTGACCGTGTTAGGGTCGATGGGTTCTGGCAGGTGCTGACTTGACTCGGCCGAAAGATGACATGACCGATGGGCATATGACCTTTGAAGTGGTTTCGGAGTCACTCAGTCCATTCGATGATGGCGTCGGCGCAGGTTCACGGTTTTGGCGCTAGTCTTCAATTTACATTCATCTGTGGTGATTTACGACAATGAGAATATATCGCTAATGTTTCGTTCAAGGACGTGCTTATAGCACAAAACGGCTTGTCCTATCTAGTATTGAGTGATCATTACATTCCGACGTGGGATACAACTAATCATGCAAAATCTGCAGCGTCGCTGAAGGAGTGGAGGGTCTGCTTGCTCGTGAAGGACAATGGAACGCGGTCTTCACTTAATTACATTTGCATTTCGCAACCCTGGCGCTTCCACTACATCGCAGACATCATCAACCTTGACGGCATTATATATATATTAATGCCGCAGAAGGAGGGGGGTGTCCCCTACTTTCTCCTAACAAATGGCGTCGAACAAAGAGCCAAAGGACGCGTAGAGGCTCTCAGGAAGCGCCGTCGTCAAAAGCTAGGCCTATGAGCGGACTATAAGAGGAGAACCGGGGCATTGTGACTCATTTCACGTCCTCTCTACTCCCATTGTCTACTGAGAAATTTCTATGTGAACAGGTTATTGTTGTTCGTTTGGAAGGCTGATCGGTGTCGGTTGGGTGGCACGCCAATTAACTTGTCTGGACCAGACAGGCAAAACTCGCGTCCCAGAGATCGAAACGTCGATGCGGCGCAGTGCTATGGACTTGGAAATTATGGAAATCGAGTTCTACGCAACATACACTACACCTACTGTCCACATTGCAAGACAGAACGGTATGAGGCCTTTCATGCATTTGCGTATCCTTTGATCGACCAACGAGACACAGGGAAAGCGGAATGATTGACTGAAACAAGTTATCACAGTAATCGCGTGGCCAGTAAATGGTGAGTAGGGCTAAGACGCTCTGCATTCCCGTGATTACCATCGACTTTTGGGAGCGCATCTCCTGAGCAGCAATTGTCTCACGTGCGAGCAGGGGGTGCACCAGCGACCATTGCTGACGCACACACTAAAACGAATGAGCACCTTCATTGAGTGTTGTTCATGCACGGAAAGCTGGCAGTGATGCAGCGCAAGCGATCCCAGGGACGATATCAAACTCAGGATGCGCTGCGTCTGTTTATTGGATGGAGTAGAGCGAACCTTTAAATTGGTATCCTCAGCCCCTCCTTATGTTTTTATGAAACCAGTCATTGAACACAGGGAACAACTTTTGACTTGGCTTCTAATAGATTGGCTCGGGAGTTGCCGGTTCGATAAACTACTATGATGCCATATCGGGGATACGCTTCGAGTCACTTGGAAGTTAGATATAAGAGACTCACTAACGCATTCAATCTCTTCTCTCACATACTAGCACATAGAACACGGACAGACATCCCTCCAGAATGTCTACGAAATATATCGACCAAGCGGCCGGCGCCGATGCGCCCGGCAACGGCACCATCGATCACCCATATCAAACTCTCGCCTATGCCATCTTCTCCACCCCCGCCACCGAGGTCGATACCACGGTGTTTCAAATTCGGAAGAGTTCAGACGCAGAATACGACGCGCCTACACAGTCTGCGACCAAAAAGGCCAAAAAGGACGCGCAAGGACTCGAGAAGAAGCGATTGAAAGCCGAAGCAGAGGAGAAGGAGGCACGAGATCGACAAGAACGGCGCGAAAAGCGGCTGGAGGAGAGCCGCAAAGTGGTGCTCGTCGAGGATCCTTCACTTCCGACGCCTACCAAGGTGGGTTCCGAGTCGTTTTGGTCCTTGGTTTCTATCGTCGTCACCGGGGGTAGTTTCTGATGATCGTCCGGGTCGTCATGTCTAGTCCAAGATCGTGAACCTCGAGCGTCTGCAGGGTCAGAGGGTGCGCGTGTCTGGATGGGTACACCGCCTTCGCGATCAGCAGGAGATCATGTTTGTCGTCCTGAGGGACGGCACAGGTTATCTGCAAGCCGTACTGACTGGTCAAACCGTGCGTACATGTTTTTGCCAGAGACGACACGACTGACGGTCCTTAGAACAAAACCTATGATGCGCTCACACTCCAACTTGAAGCGTCGGTAGAGCTGATTGGAACGCTCAAGGTTGTTCCCGAAGGTCAAAAGGCCCCTGGTGGACACGAACTTATCGTGGATTATTGGAAAGTTCTTGGTGCAGCCCCTGGTGCAGAAGAAGCCTTCACCAACAGACTCAACGAGGTACTATCCTCGATATAATATCGTCTTTTCACCACTTATAATCTCTCGTAGAAATCAGATCCCTCCATTCTCGCTGATTTGCGACATCTCGTGTTGCGTGGTGAAACGGCTTCCAATGTCCTCCGGCTACGTGCTGCGCTCTTGTCTGCGTTCCGGGCTACCTATGCTGAACACCACTGCCTGGAAGTGACACCCCCGTGTCTTGTGCAGACCCAGGTGGAAGGTGGTGCGACGCTTTTCAAGCTCGATTACTATGGGCAACCCGCTTTCCTCACTCAGAGTTCCCAATTATACCTCGAGACCTGTCTTCCTGCACTCGGAGACGTTTTCTGTGTTCAAGAGAGTTTCCGTGCCGAGAACAGGTAAGTATCTTGTCAACGCACGATTTCGAGTGGGACCTTGACGGCGCTTGAACAGTCATACCCGTCGTCACCTTAGCGAGTATACGCATATGGAGGCAGAATTGGCGTTCATAACCTTTGATGATTTGATGACGCACATCGAAGCCATTGCGAGTTCCGAGTTTCGTTGCATGTGATCGATCACTCAAATGTTCTCTCACATAGATCTGCGATGCCATTGATAAGCTTCTCGCTGACCCAGCTTCTACCGCACTGATCAAGTCCCTTAACCCCAACTTCTTGGCACCCGCCAGACCGTTCAAACGAATGCCGTACTCGGAAGCAATCGCATGGCTCAACGAGCACGGTATCCAGCACGAGGTCGAGGACGCCGACGGCAACACTATCAAAGATGCGGAAGGTAAACCTGTGATGGTGCCTCACGCGGTAGGCGATGATATTGCCGAAGCCGCAGAGCGGCAAATGACGGACATCATCGGCACTCCAATCTTCTTATATGGTTTTCCTGCGGAACTCAAGGCATTTTATATGCAAAGGATGCCGAGGAAGGAGGGCGAGACGGGACCCGTGTTTACTGAGAGTTGTGATTTGTTGATGCCCGGAGTGGGCGAGATTGTCGGTAAGCTTGGCCGTGGTGATGTGCTTTTGACGATACCGAGTTGAGTGGGAATTTAGGTGGATCGATGAGGATAGCGGATATCCAGGAGCTGCTGGCGGCATACGGCAAGGAAGGGATCGATCCTGCGCCGTACTACTGGTTCACCGACCAACGTAAATATGGGACCTGCCAGCATGGTGGATATGGTCTTGGCGTAGAGGTGAGAAGATCGGGCGAATATGACACGTCTTCGTTTGCTCATGGGCTTCTCTTATCAGCGTATTCTCGCGTGGTTGGCGAACAGGTACACTGTCAGGGAATGTACCCTGTTCCCAAGGTGAGTGATGCGTCTTTAGAAGCGGAAAAAGTTGTGATGGAAATGATCTTCAGATGGCCGGGTCGTGCGACTCCATGAGCTTTTTAACATTAGAATGAATCCGAGTAGTCGGATCTCATATACCTTGGGAGTAAGTTGGCTTAGGCGTCGTTAGATGGTATCAACAGAATAAGTTGTCGAACTTTAATTTTCCAATGCACATCCGTACACCTGACTAGCAACCCGCCTCCACGACTCTTTATTCACTGCGTATTCCTGTGCATAGTCAATCTCCAGGTGGTGAACTCGCTTTCCTACAATGACGAGGCTATGCAAAGGCTCTCCGAAGGCCTCAGAGGGTTGCTGGGAAAGTTCCTCCAGAGTCCCACAGACGATGCGTTGATCACCGCCGTCGCCACCAACTCGGGAGAGTGCGATGGCAAGGGTGGTGTCTGCGGACAAGACTTTTTGCGTACGAAGCGACTCGATTTCGAGGAGCTGTGCAACCGCCTGCGGGATTGACATGTACCGCGGAGGCTCGTAAATCTTTCTCCCCCTAATGATCCGTAGTGATCAGCACACATCCACCGTGAGAGAGAGAGATAAAAGACGAACCTCGCCAAGTTCTCTTCGCTCTGCTCCTTGACTTTGATGTCAAGCAAGACGAGGGTGTGCAACCCGAGATCGCTGTTCTCCTTGATGCGATCGTAGAACGAGTCGGGCTTCCAGGTATCGGTGAAGAAGACGAGGGAGACGGACTGGCCAAAGGAGTAGAGTTGGAGGCCGCAGGCGCCGACGGCGTTCATGATGGATGCGTTGTGGATGATACGCACAGGGACGCCTTTAGTGCGGGCGCGTAGGATGATGTCGACGTGGGTTGTCGCGCTGTGTCCGCATGTTCAGCAGGCTGAGCCGCACAGGAAGAAGACATCGAAGCGTACCCAAAGGGATCTCCGACGACGAGGAAGACGACGTCTTGTTTGTCTGCATCGTGAAATATCGAATCGCTGTCGGTCTCTACCATGTCCCGATCGGCGAGGAGGATGGGTTTCCCGTAGAACGCTTCCTTCGGGGAGGGGATTATGCATTGCTATCAGGGTATGTGTGCGGAGCGACCGACCAGCCGTTCTTTTGGAACTATGAGGATGCTGGTGTAGGCTTCGAGGTAGACCCTAGTGGCCGAGCGGACAGCCTGTGGGTTAGGCGATGAGTATGGATACGGGCCAAGCTGCCAACTTGGGGCTTGGGGGCAGTTCGTGAGCGCTAGAGGAGTACTTGCCTCCAGTCCGCGGACGGTGATGTCCTTTTCGTCGCAGAGACCCAGTCCGATCACGTAGAACATTGAAGTAAAGAGCGTTGGGCGATAAGTGCCGGACTACTACCCGGAACCGTAAAGCGCAAGTTGGTGCGCTGCCACTCCGACCGCAACCTCCGACCTTCAGGTACATGTGATCGCCATAAGCTGTGGTAGGCTATGTCTGCCGGCGTCAGCGACGTCATGATACCATATAATGACAATCGACAGTCTTAGACACATCCGAGTCATGCCCCCGCGAACAAACCTCACCCTCTGGTTAGTCTCGTGGTTCCGATCCAAGATACCACCATCGACAGTAGAACCACTCCTTGAAGTGAACCCCCCTTCCCCCTCTCTACTATGTTACCGACTTTCCCTTCTGTTCTGTACACTATCTATAGTATATGTCGCTCTTCGTTTCTTCTTTACCGTTTTCCCCGCTCAGGCTAAGGTCGCGTCACCCCTCTATCCCAGGTACATTCCCTTCCTCCGATCCCGTGTATTACTTACTTTTCCCTCTGTTCTAGTACCTATCATGTCGACCAGATTGCCACGGTTCCTGAAGAACCTGACACTGCACACCCGTCGCCGACATCAAATCCTCCTTCCCCTTCCCATAAACAGCCGCCCGATGATGTTGTCGAGGCATTCCATAAATTCATTGAAAACGACATGCCTGCGCGCCTTATTGATACCTCCAACTTCACGTTTGTCGAGCGCAAGACCGTCTTTAACTTCTTCTGGTCAGAGATCGCACAGATTACTGATGAAGACGTCATAAACCGGATGTGTACCGTCACGGTTGACACCCACCCTGAGGCAGGCGTCTACGTCACCCAGGCGCGGCGCAAGGAGGCTCTCCGTGAGATCATCCACGATGTTGTGCAATACGCCATCTTCTCCCATCACTGGACGGGCAGTGAGCCTAGCTATCAAGACGTCTCTGCCTTGGTCTCCACCGGGGGACTTACCCTCGACAAGAAGCAAAAAGACAAGACGGCTGGCCTTGCCAAGCTTGAGCAGCTCTGTCATACGGCACGCTCGTTGGGATACAAACTGGTCTGGTCCGACACATGCTGCATCGACAAGACCAACACCGCTGAACTCAGCGAGGCAATCCACGCCATGTTCAAGTGGTATGCCTATGCCCATGTGTGCATTGTCCACCTCGGCGCCTCGTTAAAATCCCGGAAGAATTTCGAGCTCGACCCATGGTTCAGACGAGGTTGGACACTCCAAGAGCTCTTGGCGCCCAAGCGAATCAAGTTTTATGACGAGGCATGGCATCCGTTGACAGACTTCGCCAACGACAAAGAGGACCAGGATCTCATGATTGCACTGTCGCGCGTCACCGGGATTCCTTCGGAGGTCGTCGTTGCCGACAACAGTCAGGGGGTCAAGGGACATGGCATCTGGGAAATCATGTCCTGGGCCTCGCCGCGGAAAACCAAACGCACCGAAGACGTTGCTTATTGTCTCTTTGGGCTCTTCAATGTCAGCATCCCCATATTGTATGGCGAAGGCGAAAAAGCCTTTCCGAGACTTCTCAAGGCGATTGTGAGGGAATACCCATCATGGGACGTCTTTGCATGGGCAGGACAGGCGTCCATGACTGACCCGACGTTGCCTTGTTCGCCGGAGTGCTATCCGAAGTGGGACAGGGAGATGGCGAGTGGAGAATTGGGAATGATGGAATTTTCGTTCACGCCTCACGGGTTGGATTTGACGTCGGTGCCACTCATTCCGATGGAGTTTGCAGAAGAGGTGAAACAGAGAAACGGGTCCTATACGGCGACGCTGAGGCCACGGACGGATCGCGAGAGGGCGTTGGGCAAGTTTAGCAAGGTCGACGTTGACTGTGGTGAGAGTCGACTGAAGCAGATTCGAGCCGCCACAGATCTTCATGTGTGCATCCTCAACTATAAGCCAAGCCTACAAAACCGGAAAAGAGGGAACTTGCAGGTCGGGAGGACGTATGTATGTTTCCTCCTGCACATGAAATTCCGCAGCGCAAATAGATCGACGTGGCTCAAGTTTGCGACGGAGAATGTCTTGCGGATTGGCTGCACGGGTATACCGAAGAGGATGAGCGTAGATGGTACTTTTGAAGAAAAGGAGGGCGTGTTTGATTTGAAGCTGAAGCCAACGCGCATACGAGGGCCTCGAGCACAATCCACGCTCTTGACTTGAGTTCTGTATTGATTACGTAATTGGTTTTACAGTCGACTCCGGGAGTCGACTGTAGTATTTCAATAAGTTATGTAAGTAACTCACGAGCCAGTTATACATACCGAATCTGTGTCCCCAACTCGTGATATAGCACGGACCCGCACGTGGTGATGTCCAACGGCGATGAACGCAACGCTTGAGCTTGGTTGGCCAACTCCGGTGGATCTTCCGACTTTTTTCCGAGTTCTGGAATCTATCTGCGCACGGGGCCAGGCTCGAACATTTGGCTGACGTCGACCAACTCTGATGGAAAGTGACACTGATACACGCAGCTGTGTCACGAAACTGTCAGCAACAAAGGAATTGACATCACCTGCCGGAACGCCATCGATTCATCGCTGATCTCCTTGTGTGATCTTATCTAAAATGAATCGGGTTTCCCACGTGTCGGTGAAAGACGAGGGAGACGAACTGGCCAAAGAAGTAGTAGAAGTTGAGTCGGAGGCCGCAGGCATACTACATGCGGCGTTGAATGTCGACGTAGGTCATATCGTGCTGCATCCGCGTGCACAGCGTGTTCAGCAGCAGGATAGTAATTATAAGCGCCAAGCGCTTACTGGCAGGAAAGTGGAAGAAGGCATCGGAGCATGCACAGAAGAATATCCGGCGACTTGGACGAGACTGCGTGTCTGCGTCCTGTGGCAGGGCCGCATCGCTGTCTGTATCTACCGTGTCCCGATCGGCAAGAAGGATATCCGATGGCTTTCCTGTAAAACGCTTCCTTCGGGGAGGTATCATGCGACGCGATCAGAGTGTGTCGAACAATTGAGCAAACGTTCTTTGAAAACATGAGGATGCTGGTGTAGACCCTGGTGGTCAAACGGACAGCCTGTTGATTGTGCGATGAAGCTACGGATGGGCCAAATTCCAACTTGCCGCCAAGGGGGCTGTTCGCGACCGCTAAGAGGAGCACTTGCCTCCAATCCACGAACGGTGAGGTCCTTTGCGTCGCAGAGACTCAGCTCCAAATTCGAGCATTGAAGTCAAGAGTGATCAGTGCACTGCAAGTGCACTGTGATGACTACTGCCCTGGCGGAACCGTAAAGTGCGTAGTCCGTTGCCACTCCGCAACCTCGGTGCCTGTGACATGCAATGTGATTGCCACGAGTTGTAGTAGGCTATGGCATGGGGATCCTTTAAAGTTTCAACAGCATTATCATACTAACGCAGTGCCTTCGTCACAGAAATGTCAACCTATAAAGTCTGGGTCATTCAATTATCCGCTCAAGACAGTATGCCCCCGCGAACAAACACCATCTTGTTCCCTTGGTTCCAATCCAAGACATCGACAGTAGAACCACCCCCAGTGAACACCCCCTTGCCCTCTTCGCACCGGTCGCCGACATCAAAATCTCCTTCCCCTTCCCTTAAACAGCCGCCCGCTGATATTGCCGAGGCATTCCGTGACTTCATTCAAAACGATATACCCGCGCGCCTCATTGATACCTCCAAGTTCACGTTCGTCGAACGAAGCACGGTCTTTGACATCTTTTCGTCAGAGATCGCGCAGATTACTGAAGAAGACGTCATGAAGCGGATGTGCACTGTCAGGGTCGACACCCACCCCGAGGCAGGCATCTATATTCCCAGTGGGCGACGCAAGGCGGCTCTCCGTGAGACCATCCATGACGTCGTGCGATATGCCATCTTTTCCCATCGCTGGACGGATAGCGAGCCTACCTATCAAGACGTCTCTGCCTCAGGGAGACTTGCCCTTAGCAAGCAGCGTAACCACAAGACGGCCGGCCCTGCCAAGCTCGTGCATCTCTGTGATACGGCACGCTCGCTGGGATACAAATTGGTCTGGTCCGACACATGTTGCATCGACAAGACCAACGCTGTCGAACTCAGCGAGGCAATCCGCTCCATGTTCAAGTGGTATGCCCATGCACATGTGTGCATTGTCCACCTCGGCGTTTCATTATCCCGGGAGGATTTCGAGCTTGACCCATGGTTCAGACGAGGTTGGACGCTCCAAGAACTCTTGGCGCCCAAGCGAATCAAGTTTTATGGCAAGGCATGGCATCCGTTAACAACCTTCACCAACGACAAAGACGACACGGATCTCATGTCCGTCCTGTCGCGCGTCACCGGGATTCCTTGGGACGTTGTCGTTGCTGACAACAGTCAGGGGGTCAAGGGACATGGCATTTGGGAAATCATGTCCTGGGCCTCGCCACGGAAAACCACACGCATCGAAGACGCTGCTTATTGTCTCTTTGGGCTCTTCGATGTCAGCATCCCCATTTTGTATGGCGAAGGCGACAAAGCCTTTCCGAGACTTCTCGAGAGAATTGTGGCGAAGCACCCATCATCAGCAAACCGACCTTTTCACCTTATAGAGACTACAGAGTACCCCCTGATACACAGACCTGTACAGTCTGTACAGACATGTGGCTGTGTCGACCTTTTTTATATGTTGATTAGTAATTGATTAGTAATCATTGTACAGACTAAGCAGACTCTACAGAGACTACAGACC
>JBBPQC010000015.1:0-79176 GCA_038092295.1 Leccinum arenicola | reverse complement strand
AGACATGGTCACGATGACTCACGGACGTGCGGCTAAAAAAGTCAAGCCGGCGGCTCGCTGGGCCCTTATCTCTGCCGCAGCCTGCGCCGACGGACTACTTAGTACCTAGACCCCCTTGATCTGCTGGGTTATAACGTCACCGTTTGACGCAGAATTCATGTTGGCTTCTCCTCCAATCAGATCTCGGGTGAAATAGGAAGTTAATGGTCTTTCGATCCTTTTTTCTGGGACTATTCTAAACGGAGGTGCAATGCACGGGCAGCCTCTGACTCGGTTCTGATGGATAGGGCTGTACATCCACATTGCAATGCCCTCCAGCCGCACTTGCGCATCCGCATGCAACAACATGTGCTAAACATGAATTACGAGACGAGCGAATCAGCGCAGCTGGTTGCTGGGGACTTCTATGTGCGCGGAAGTCAAGCTTTGATCGATGTCCAACTTCGTATTGACTCACACGCTCATAACGCAAAAGAGGGGCTGCAAAGTCACCATACCGGATACCGGTGATTCAGAAGAGAATCCGTTAGCATAAGGAGATACCAACTTCTCCCGTATAGTACGTCTGAGCGGCCGCGAGGCCAAAAGAATACCGCGGATCGAAGCTCTTCTGAACTGGAAGAGGACGAGGGGGTTGTGGTTACGTGCTCACTGCTCGTGTTCGGATGGATGACAATTCTTGCTTCGGTTGAACACAACAACTTTGATACTGGCTCCGAATATTTTTTTCAAATCACAAACCAACAGCAGATCTGGACTCGGCGGGTGAAAATTCCTGTATTTGTCCTACATGTGACTTCAGGTTGGCCAAACAAAATTGTTGGGCAGATTGAACTAGAACATATCGGTGCCAATGGTGCGACCAAGATTAGTGAGTGCCATCTGATTGGATAGTAGTTTTTTGTAACATTGCGCAATTTGTTGTGTGCAGGCTGACTTGCTAGTACCGACTCCTCGGACTCATCAGGCAACCACATCAGCAAGAACTTGAGGCCATCAAACACAGTGGCAGGATGCTCCCAATCAAGATCTGACTCGCAGTCTGACTCGGAACCTTGTAAGTCAAGTTCCTCCAATGACTCGGATCTGTTCCATTGCTCCTTGCTCAGGTACAGTCAAACCCCTCATAACGCCTCTAGAGGCTGTACATCAATTCAACCGGGCATGCTGCATAGGGAAAAAATGTAGCTAAGATGTCATGCTACCAAGCGTTTGAGATATAATTCTAGTGGTTCAGGTGACAGGTAGCTCCGAAGGGGTATGGGTTTGACTGTATGTTTCACCTCGTCTCCGCCCTCGCCTGCTGCAAAGACATAACAACGCGACACGATGACGACGACGACTCACCGACCGCTGCGCGCTTTCGTTCCGCCGACAGTGCACGACGGTCGTTCTCACCTCACCCCATCGTTGCCTCCCTGTTGCATCTGCCTACTCGCCCGCCCTTGCCCTTGCCCTTGCAACCTCACCCCGCCTCGGCCCCTCGCTGCATCAAGCACGGCGTGGGGCGATCGCCGCGTGCTCTCGCTCCACCGAGAGCGCACGACTGTCACCGTGCGTTATCACTCTCTTCTGCCCTCGTCCTCGCTTGCCGCATCGAGAACAGCGTGGGGGAACTGCTGTCTGCCGCGTGAGCGCACAACGGTCGCCGCACGTTATCGCCTCGCTATCTCCTCGCTATCTTCCGCCCTCGTCTTCTCTGGTTCAGCGCCACGAGTATGGATCACAATCGTGACCCATACCCGTGTCACTGCCTATGTGTGACCCGAAGATTGTTTCTTACCCGTTTCAAGGGCTGGCTATCATCGTATCAGATGTGTTAGGGAAATGAGAACTTTGTTGTGTGTTACTGCACCTTTTCGAGGGTGTCCATGTAGCATTCTTTACTACGTTGGTGAGTCACTCTACTAAGTAGTACTTGGTCATTTCACTTCTAATCCTCAGTCTGACATCTCGTTGTCTAACAACGTCAACATATACATACTGTACACTTTCAGGCATCTCGGAATGTTGTTGGCGAGCGTGTGAAATTTCGATGTGACTGAACTTGTCCGCAACTGTAGTACAAGACGAAAAATGCCAGAACTCTGAACGCGAGCGCCAGTGTGCCAGTGTAGAGAGGAAATACTCGACAATGTTCATGTGGTGTAGTGCAGACGAGGAACGGTTGAAAAATGTACTGAAATTTACAACTTGGGGGGTGGATGATGGCACGACTCGGAATCTTGTTGTCACCGACAAGTCACCGGCCCTTATTGCTTGCCGGAGCCGTCAGCCTTGTCCAAAGTTCGCCCTTGCCCTCCCCGCCTTGCCCTGTCATCACCTCCATCCCTGAATCGAGGGCAGCGTATGCGATGCGCTCTCGGTGGAACGAGAGCGTCGTCTCAATGTCCTCGCCCGCCCTGTACTCCCTGCGAGTTGGTTGTGAGAGGTAATTGTAAATTATCTTCGGTTCCTCAAGGCACCGCCACACGTCACCGTGGTCACGCGCGTGGCGCCCGGGCGGGCTTCGAAATTAGGTTCGAAAATGTATTAATGAGTCCCTGGATCCGTTGGAATCGGTCGATTGCCAACGCAGTAGAAACCTGAGGCCTGCGCCATGGCCAGTGACTCGTGACTCGCCGCCCATAGTTGGGAGTGACTCCATTTGTTAAGTCGAAAGCATGATTAGCAAGTACATACATAGCTTTGTAAATTCCTACTCGGAAGATCAGTGCGAAATGACATTCTGGGGCTACTACTTATGTAACGGCATCCTGTAAAACCCAGTATTACTCCCTCATAACCCATACCTTTTGGCCTAAACGGACGGGTATGGGTTACAAGGGAGTCGACTGTAGTGACATCTAACCTCGTACTACATATACCCGCGCCTAGAAGAGTAGGAACGACATGTCTTCCTATGGATCTGTCTAAGTAACCCGCGCCGCTGGTTATGTACAGACTGTTACTAAAATTACTTACAGTCACGGGTCTAGAGCCGGCATGCACAGATTAAGCCTATGATGATAAAATGATAGTATGATAGTATGATAGTATCAGCGCTCTCAATGCTGAGGCCTTGAGGGTTCATCCAATGGACCTGACCTTGCTTGCCTCGCCGGGGCTGACAGTCTAGGACTCTCAACACCCCTGCAGCTGAGTTACATTGAGGGAGCAAATCCTCCTCGATCTCTACCACGTGATCGTTGCTCGTTCCTGATAAATGAATGCCGCTACATAATAATGGTTCTCAATATTCTTTCTCCGTCTCATCCTCCTCCATGCTCAAAGGACTAGGCAAGATCACAAAGAAGGCCTCTACGGCCACTCTTTCAGCTGGTACCGATGAGCCACCCCGCTCCACGACGCCAACGCCAGCAAACCCAGAGGGCAAACTTACCTCTCGAACTGGCCTCTTGACTATTCGCGTCCTTTGGGCTGAAGGTCTTGCCCTCCCCGCCGCCACCCCTCTCCCTCCCGCCGTTCAGGCCGCCTTGTCTACACATCAGGCAAAGGTTGCCGCTTCCGTCTCCCCCTCCAGCGTCATGCAGAAACGCATTGCAAAACGTCATAGCGCCAGAGATAGCATGCAACGCACTCAGTGCTGGTGGCTTCCCTATCTCGTCATGGAGTTCGAAGTAAACCAGGTCCTCATTACTCCTTTAGGCGGTGACCTACAGAAACCACTGTACATGTACCAAGCACAGTTGTAAGTATTCTTACTTCTTTTCTGTTCCCTTTCCCTTTCAATTAACCACTCACTAGTGATGTATCCCGTAACTCTGAAATATCCATTCAATCCTATCTTCGTGCCGAGCAACCAAAACTCGGCAACGATGGATTAGCTGACGACATGGGTAATGACTTCTTCATGGGCGGCATCAAATTCACTCCCGACTTTGATAATATCGGAACTGTTGGGCAGGATCAGTGGTATGATCTTACAGGCGGAAATGGAAAGATTCAAATAGGTGTTGCATACCAGCCGAGCACGGTGAGCCCTCCTCAGAACATAATATTGTTACTGTGCCAACTAGATTCTAGGGTCAATCGTTGACTATCGATGATTTCGAACTCATTACGGTCATCGGAAAGGGAAGTTTTGGAAAGGTATATCACTATTTTCCAGATCAACTGTTCGTATTTCATTGTGACTTCTGCAGGTTATGCAAGTCAGGAAGCGTGACACCATGCGGGTGTACGCTTTAAAGACTATCAGAAAAGCCCACATCGTTGACAGGAAAGAGATAACACACACATTGGCCGAACGACTCGTCCTTGCGCGGGTTAACAATCCCTTCATTGTTCCCCTCAAATTTAGCTTTCAGTCGGAACAAAAGCTATACTTGGTGCTTGCGTGAGTGCGTCGTTATCTGTTCGCATCAGTGAAGTCATGCATCACTTCAGTTTCGTCAATGGCGGGGAGCTGTTTCATCATTTGCAGCGCGAACAGCGTTTCAACGAAGAACGATCCCGTTTCTACAGTGCAGAACTGCTTCTCGCCTTGGAACACCTCCATGAACTTGATGTCGTATACCGGTGCGTCTATCGTACCCACTTGTTGACCGACGCTGAAGTCTTTCAGTGACTTGAAACCCGAGAACATTCTTTTGGACTACACTGGTCATATCGCTTTATGTGATTTCGGTCTCTGCAAGCTGAATATGAAGGACTCCGACACAACAAACACCTTTTGTGGCACGCCCGAGTACCTTGCACCCGAGATTCTCAATGGCCAAGGATACAGTTGAGATCACCCATTCATTCCTTTTCCTTCATAATGATGACACACGATCATAGACAAGGTAATTGATTGGTGGACTCTTGGAGTCTTGCTTTACGAGATGCTATCGGGGCTCCCACCCTTCTATGATGGTACGCCCATCATCATACTGACTCTGGGATGGGACGGGATTACTCATATCGATGTGGTAGAGGTAACGGACAAGATGTATCAGAAGATTCTCACAGATCCTCTGGTTTTCGGTCCCGAAATTGGTTCGGAAGCCAGGAGTATCCTAACCAGTCTTCTTGATCGCGACCCGACCCGACGTCTCGGTGTCAATGGTGCTGAGGAGATCAAGAAGCACCCCTTTTTCGAAAAGCATATCGAATTCAAAAAGCTTTTGCAGAAAAAGATTCAACCGCCTTTCAAACCTAGCGTTTCTAGTCCTGTGGTGAGCTCTTTTGTCAAGGACATAGAGTTGACATGGCGCTAAGAAGTTTCTCGCTACGCAGGACGTGTCAAATTTTGATACCGTATTTACCACGGAAGCGCCTATCGACAGTTACGTCGACGGCTCTCAATTGTCTTCGACGGTTCAAGCGCAATTTGCAGGTACGATATCTCCGCATCTAAACTGTTGCGGTGTCTGAGTATTTTATAGGATTCTCCTATGACGGCTCGGGCAATGTTCCAATCAGTAATGCATGAAATATCCACCCTATATTACCATCTCGGACAGAATACCCCCTTTGGATGTAACACGTTTCTCTGTCTTTCTCGATACCATGGAGGAGAATGGAGGAGAGTGTCAGCCTGTGATCGAACTACCGTTTGGGGCGGCGGGAAGTCCAAGTTACATGTCTAACCAGTTTCGCATGTCACGTACTTGTCGGATGCAAAAAGTTGAAAAAAAGTGTTGACAAGAGGGAGATTCGAACTCCCGCCTCCATACGGAGATGAGAAACCCGCCTATAGCAGGCAAGCTTAGGAAAGCTTGAGTCACACGCCTTGGACCGCTCGGCCATCTTGCCACTTGATATGGGAGAGACGGGAGACAGATACAAGTCAAACAATTGACGGTACTTCGACTTGCAACGCCTTTCCTTTCCTTTGACGATGGCCACCGTCACGCACGTCATCCGTTCCGATTACAACCCCGCAGACCGCGAAAGGCTCGAACGCGAAACCGGCCAATTGACAGTCGACGACCCATGGGAAACAGAGTCCTCGTTTTCTGCACAGCGTCGCATTCGTGCACCACCCACCTTTGTACCTGCGACCCTCACCTACGACGAATGGGGAGCCCCATCGCATGCATCCTCGTCGCCCGCAGCGACCTCGAAAGAGCCACCAGATCAACATCGCACCACGTCCGCCGACTGGTACAAGTCTCTCAGGCCGACCGCTCCAACGTCCTCGCGCGTGGATGCGACGGCCCGCTCCTCCAGCGTACCCACCTCCAGCTCCCCAGACCCGAAACCGGCGCAGCCATTATCCCAAAAGGAGCGCGTGACGAAGAACAATTGGTTCATCCGCAATGCGCTCCGGTCAGAGCCTTCGACCAAACCGAGCTCGCCAGCGCCGTCACTTGCGGACTTACTCGCGCGCGATCCGCCGCCGTTGCCTTCCGAGGGCCGCTATATGCCCCCTGTTTGGCTGCACATCGGTCCGTCGAACAGAGGTTTTGGCATGTTGGAGCGGAGTGGGTGGAGGGAAGGCGAGGGATTGGGTTCCCATGTCGCCCGTCGTGCGGTTCCAAGGGATACAGACGAATACAAGTTCGACATTCGGACGACGCGAGAGGTAGTTGACCTCACTCTGTCGGATTCCGAGGGATCGGAAGACGAGCTCGAGGAGGAGGACATCATTCAAGGATCAGTGCAAACGCACGCTCCCAGCGGCCAAGAGTCCGCATCCCATACGCAGAGGTCATTGCTGACTCCCCTGCCGACTATTCTCAAGGCAGATCGATTGGGCATCGGTCTGAAAGCGAAAACGGAGGGCCCGTACAAACAATCCAAGAAACGTGTTACTCATGGTGCGGCTGCTCTGGCTGCTCATATCAGGTCTGCGCAAGAAATGCGCAAGAAGAAAGCAGCATTTGGGAAGGGGAGGCGGGGGTTTGCCAAGGCTTATAGAAGAGAAGAGGATAAGCGGAAAACAACGTTAGCATACTTCAACGAGTGAGCAAAGATGGTCATTCCAGGCTACAGCGATTCACCTTTATTGACAACATATTGATACATACACGCGATATGCTTGATACAGCCGGGACAATCGTAGATGCAATTATGTAAAAAACAAGATCGTGAATTATGTATCCAGAGGAATAATATGCACTGCTGGCTGAGACGAGAAAACAGAAAAGTGTACCATCCATTTGCCATCCATCCTCTAAATTTGTAACTGCTACAGGCTTGATCAGTAAGCAGAATAAAGTAAACAATAGTTCGATCATCATGTAAGGACAGGCTCCCCCCAAATCCCCTTGGCTGGGTCACAACAAACATCGCGGACATACATCCTGAGCCATTGCACCATCTCCTTGTTGATTTGGTGGCAATGAGTCACATCAATTGATGTCAACCGGTGAGAAGCAAAGACTGGACTGCAACGTCCCGAAGCAAGCGCCTGAACGTGCGCAGAAGCTGACGCGCTGGATATAGCGCGCAGTGCCGTCGTCGAGGCGGAAGACAGCGGCGTAGACTTGCCGGAAAGACGAGATTCCACTAAGCCGCGCAAAGAGTCCCATTCCAAATTTGTGCATCCATCGAGGCTCAAGCGCTCCAATTTGGGGCAGATCCAAGGGCGCAAAGCGGGTGGTGTGGACAAGTTCTACAGCATTCGTTTAGTTTTATAGGAATTCAAGAC
The DNA here is from genome assembly GCA_038092295.1 of Leccinum arenicola. Taxonomy (NCBI): domain Eukaryota; kingdom Fungi; phylum Basidiomycota; class Agaricomycetes; order Boletales; family Boletaceae; genus Leccinum; species Leccinum arenicola. The sequence continues at coordinate 71,597 of JBBPQC010000015.1, read as the reverse complement.
AATGAAGTCCTACTTTGAGTAGAAAACTTGAAACATCTTCAACGTCAATCAGCTCAAGAGTTGTGAGTGACATCAGTCGCGTCAACAAGGCCACGAACTTGGATTCGTTGAGGAAGCTGGACTCGATGTGCAAGTGGCGAAGAGGAAGTGATGTGAGTGATTGCTGTCTGAGGTACTCGAGAATGGGCGTCAAGTTGTCGAGATAACAGAACTCAAGCGATTCGAGTGCGGGAAACGATATTTGACTGAGCAGCATCCGGATGCGCATATTTCCAGCATAATAGAAAGAAGCCTTGACAAGTCGAGGTAGCTTCACGGTCTTGTTGGATATAAACTCGGACTCTGGATGCATGGATGCATCTGGATCAGCATCTGACATGTTTCGAAGAGCGAATTCTTCAAGTTGCGGACAAGCACGGAGCATCTCGAGGATTTTGTCGACCGAAGGTGAGAAACCATTCCAGTATCCGCCTAGTTGTAGGACACGTAGCCCGGACACGATCCTCTTATCCCAGCTGAAATTGAACGAGGTAAATGAACATGAACGGAGGCGGGGGGTGTGGCCGTTGAAAAGTGGAAGACAGGGTGAAGAAGAAAAATGGTCCTCTTCCATGGAATGGAATATGCATATTGTCAACGTTTCCAGGAGAGGTGCGTCCTCCTTACAGCGCAAAAGTGCTGCGTGTGCTTGGGGTCTATTGGGTACGCTGAGGAAGAAGGATCTTGCGCGCCAAAGCGCGGGGCGGAGCAAATCCAACGCGCGAATGATGTTCTCCATCTCGTCCGCCGTATTCTCCGGGCGAGGGGTGAAGTTGACAGTGATGTCGAGGGGGACGGATTTGGACCGAGCCAACTTGCAGCGTGCCTTCTGAAGAGAGTCATGAGGGCTGATGCAGATGGTCGCCCACAGGGCCGGGGTATTGGTGAGGACGTCTCTCCAGTAGCGACATACGAGCATCAGACTGGACACCAACAGCGAATCTTGGTCTCCGGACTGACAGACTCCGGTGATGAATATAGAGGAAAGGATTTCTTCGGGGAGACGGTAAATGGGGGACTGTAAACGAACGGCTTGTTCAAGATGCGATTCGAGTTCTTGGCGTTGGTTCAGCAGGGAAGCCATCTGGGTATCCAAAGAGTTGAGTGCGTCTCTGAGGTCTGAGATCGATGCTCGGGAGTTGTAAGAGCTTGCAAGGCCGCCGATGGGGTTCGGACGGAGCAAGGGACTGGATGGGGGGACGGTACGGGTTAAGGAAGAGTGCTCGACAAAGCCAGAGAGGGGGGAGACGAAGTGGACGTCATCGTAGTAGGGTGGCGGAGGGGAAGAGGGCGAGCTGGAAGCAGATGAGACTGGACTAGAGGACCACGATGTGAATGCATGAGCGTCGACGAGCTTGGAACCGTGACGATGGCCGCTGTCGTCACGAACCAGACGAGACAAGGACGGGCACTGCATGGTGACGATGAAGAGGGACGATCGATAAGTCAACGGGACTCCTTGTTTAAATAATCGCGAGCGTTGTCTCAGGGCGTGGAGAGCGGCTGTCAAGCCGGAGAAATCAGACGGAGACTATCAGTAAAAGAACGCGGGGAGAAGGAGGGAAGAAACAAACCTGGAGAAAAGCCTCTGACTGGGACTGTTCGGATGAGGATCGAGATGTAGTATATATGAAGGACATGGCGGGTACAAGAAAAACGAGATGGTGGTCGACAAGGAGCACGAGGCAGGGCGCATGTCGCGATGAGTTACCCCAGGAGGCGATTTGGGCAACAACGTGTAACGGCAAAACAGCATCTCGAACACGAGGAGTAACAACGAGGCAGCAATGTCTTCCCACACACGACGCCTCTATCCCGTCTCCACCCGCGGTACCATCTCACCGTCCCCCCGCTCCATCAAAACAACCCCGTTGCCGAGACACGAACCCGTAATAGAAGAACTGACAAAGTACCTGCACCGGCTCACCATCAGCCCGTCTACGCAAACGCGTGAATCACCACCACACGTACAATCAGATCAAGAAAGATGGTCAGCGCGCTTCCTACAGCATCCGTCAGCACATCATCGCCTTTCGTTCCGTACGTAGAAACAATACCAGCAAGCCAGCTCGCATTCCTTATCAGGTAGTTGCGCTCCATCGATGCAACTACAATCGACAGCGCATATGTCCCATTCCCAAGAATTGCAAACAAAAAAAGGCCCGGCGCAAGCCCCTCGCATCTGGTCGTCATGTTTTTGACTGCGGCCCGCGCGTCAACAACAGTCTCCTTTCTCGTTCTGACACTCACGTATTTGCGGAACTCGAGCCCCCACTTCAACTCGTTCAGCGTGCACTCCCGAACATACCCACTTCAAACTCACAGTATAACAGCGCGCTCGTCCATCCAATCACTTGAATTCTCCATTCGAGCGGTGTGTCCGGCAGAAGAGGAGAGGGATCCTCATGTTGTATCCGCTCACTAATCAGACACGCAACAACTCCTGTGGCCATGACAAATGCCACCGCCGCGGCGTACTGCACAAACACCCTTGTCAAAGAGGTTGGGCGAGCCTCTGATCCATGCACCAGGGCATTATCACCAAGCAGGCAGGACTGCTCTGTCGAGTCGTCCGGCGCTTCCCCCTGCAAGAAAATTCGATGTCCCCCAGCGCGACCCTTCCATCGATAGTAGTATACCTGGATCAGCAGGGTGGTGTCGCAGAGCGTGTACTGTCAATGCACCGATCAGACACATCGGCATTGCACCCACGAGCACTTACGTAAATGGCGAGGATGATTACTGTAGGTAGCAGGCCTGCCAGTACGGCTCCACCTAGATTGCACACGTCACCTAGAAGCCATATGTAGATAAAGAGAAGGGATAGTCCCTCTCCACTTTGCAGTTGATAGTTCTCTATGATTTGAGGAGAGTACACAATCACCCTGTGATCGATCGTCCAGTGTGAACGACAAGTTTGAGTACTAGTAGTCCCAAACAGGAAAACTCACCAGCATGCTATCGATATCCAGCCAAGCTGCGAGAGCACTATCAACTTGGAATCTCTGTTGTATTTGGAGACTGACCGCATTGCTTGCCATACCCTGAGAAAGCATCATTGATGTTCGGTGACAGACGGATTGAAGGTATGATAAGTCTGTTTTTCCACACAAGATATATCCGGAAGCAGTCACGTGATACCTCTACACACTATTCCCGGATGTCACATTAGTACTCATCATACCTTTCTCATGAACAGCCAAGAGGCATTTCGGAGATTCGCGCAACAGGTTCAGCGGGCAGGTGGACAAGGTAGTGGTGGCTTCTCTGGAGGACCTGGTAGATTTTTGGCCGGAGGAGGTTTGCTTGCCACGCTCATTGGTGGCGGTTTGCTCCTCAATGCCAGTCTGTTCAACGGTGCGTATTTTTACTCATTTTCTTCTCTCAGAGAATCATGTAGGTATTGTTCAAAGTCGACGGTGGTCATCGTGCCATCAAGTATACGCGGTAAGCACGGCGAGCCAGCTTCGGAGCTCATCTACCCACACTCTCTTGTTCAGTTTACACGGTGTAAAAGATGAAGTTTTCAACGAAGGGACGCATCTTATGGTGTGCATACTGTTTCACTTTGCATTTCACGGCCACTCAGTTGTCTCTAGGTCCCTTGGCTTGAGACACCGATAGTTTTCGACATCCGTGCCAAGCCTCGAAGTGTTGCAAGTTTGACGGGGACGAAAGGTGCCATTTTTTGCATCGTTGAAATCCATTTCTCTGAAGCGCATCAGATCTGCAGATGGTAAACATTACGTGCAGAGTGTTGTCAAGACCATACACCTCCGCATTGCCCAAGATCTACCGTGAGCTTGGGAAAGACTATGACGAGCGCGTATTGCCTTCCATTGTCAACGAAGTCCTCAAAAGCGTGGTGGCCCAATTTAATGCCAGCCAACTCATTACACAACGTGAAATGGTTAGTGAGGCGTTGAATCTGTAGTCAAGGGGATCACTGAGCGTGCTGTGTTAGGTCTCGCGATTGATCCGCGAGAATCTCACAAATCGGGCCCTCCGGTTTGATATCGTACTGGACGACGTTTCTATCACACATGTCGCGTTCTCCCCTGAATTCACGCATGCAGTCGAAGCAAAACAAGTGAGTCTACTTTTGATTATTCGTCGAATTTATGTCTCATCATCATCTGCTCTACCAAGGTCGCACAACAAACAGCACTGCGAGCTGCGTTTTTGGTCGACCAAGCCATACAGGAAAAACAAGTAAGTTGCAACATTTCTGGCCATCGATCTTATCTGACTGACTTTCTGTAGTCTATTATAGTTCGTGCGCAGGGTGAAGCACGCAGTGCAGAGCTGATTGGCGAGGCAATGCGAGCCAACAAAGGTTTCCTTGAACTTCGGCGCCTGGAGGCTGCTCGCGACATTGCAAACGTTCTGGCTACATCCGGGAACCGCGTCATGCTAGATGCTCAAAGTTTGCTTCTAAATGGTGAGTTTTGACCTCGGTTATTGCATGACATAGTCGTTCCCAACTCACCTTTTGATAGTCACCGGCGATGACACAAAGGAACTCTTGCGAGTAAAGAAGTAAATTCTTTTTGTCCCTTAGGTCGTACCCCGATGTTATAATGATTGTGTCATTTGGCATTCGTGCTAGCTTAGTGTGTGGCGAGGAGGTTGTGATTTCCCTCGCAGCCTGTCAGTATCGAGAGTCTTGAGACCATCGTCTTGAATCGGGATCCCGATTCGGAAGGCGAGGCGGGAAGCCCACTGAAGGGTAAGTAGATGGTGACGACAGCACGTCGCCTGACTTGCCTCGTTCTCTCCCGCTCCCGAGTCCATCGTACTCGCTGTTATCCTCGCTTACGATACACACACGCACCGTCGTGGTGCCAGAGTCCCTCACTGTTGCCCTCTCCCACCCTCGCGGTCGTCCTTGCACGCGTACTCCACACCTCACCCCGTCGCGTGGCGATGGCCGCGCGCTCTTGTTCACCATGTACCCAGCATCCGCACTAATCCGGTTTCTCGCAGGGCCCACCCAGGGTACCGTCGCTCTGTTGCAACATAATCCCCATTAAGCGCTATTCCTGCTGCAGCGTGGTCCGCACTCTCGACCCACAGGGATCGACGTCGATAAACCCACATGGCGACGGTCGCCAGCGAGTCAGGCAGCACGCCCGCTACCGCGCTCGCACTCGCACTCCCGCCTCGTCCCTACCGCACGTGCACGCGTGTGTTCACACTATTTCCTTCCCCTGTCCTGTCTCGCCATATGGAGGGGTACCTGCACTGTTCCCTAGACCTGCCAGCTGTGTTGCAACGGAACCACATTCTGTATCCACAAAATGCATAGTGGTATACTTCATCGTGTCCGTCTATATCTTTCATATTATGGCTGCCATGGCATCCTTCTAAGAAATGTGATTGGCAACTACAGAGCTCGAGCTTCATATGCCACAGGTAACAAGGGATACACATCATCACACTATACAAGTCTCTGTTTCTTTTTGACTGGCTGATCATTACCTGAATCCTCTGGAGCCATCTGCTTTGCCATCAAGCAAAGACTGAAGCTTCACTCTAACATCACTTCCCTTGAGCTCATCGATAACTTGCCTATAAGCATTGGACACCTGTGCGTGTAAATTCGCCAGTTTGTCATCTGGAAAATCAAAGGGTGCGAGAGCACAACAATCTTTCTCCAGATCCTGATAGTTTTGAAGGAGGGTGTCTGCCAGATTAAAAATTGGCTTGCACTTGTCTCCATATGTCTTGGAGAGGGTATTCCTGGCTTTTTCACGCCCACAAAGTTGCAAAAAGAATAAAAGGCGATATGGTCCAGGGCCCGGAAATGCCTTTTGCAGGGAATCTTGCTGGGCATTCAGGTTTTCGGTAGGTGAATACATATTAGTGTGATGGAGTAGAATCCATATGGTGCACCACCACAAGGATTCAAGGTCATGGAGTGGGTTCATTTGAAATGGAGGATCTTCAAGCACTAGTAGTCCTGGCAGGAAAAGATAGCGTCGGGTCTCTACCTCTAGAGCCATGAAATCCCGTGTGCCCTGCTCACAGTGAGAAACAAATATATATAGTGTATTGTCAGCCAGCGATAACTCACTGTTCGAACCTTATGCAAGCCTATAGAGTTCACTTTTTTTGCATATTCAAAATCAGTCAATTTCCCAATGTGACCACCATCCTTCGCAATCCATAGTATGTTGCTGACACTGACATCACAGTGCACCCAGCCAACTTGATGCAGATAGCATAGGGCTATTCATCCCATGATTGTTTCACACAGAAAGAGTAACATGATAGAGCTACTCACCCTTCTGAGCACCAGACAAACAATCCAGACTGTCATCTGAATGATCGATACTTTCGAGAGGCGTTCCCACTTCTTCAAAGACAGCACGAGTGTGTACCCTGCAGGGAATACGATCATCATCCTTAATTGGAGTCCGATGGGCTTGGAAGCCAGAGCCAGTGTTGTGTCCTTCACTGGATGATTGAATTGACGACGTGCCAAGAGAATGCATCATGTCAGGGTAGATCGTGATCCATGATAAACCTTTCTTGGAGCTTGGGCTGAATGTCACGTCATTTCCCCCAGAGACATCTTCGAATGTTTGAACTTTCACAATATACTTCTCAGCTTCTTCTGCCTCCTTAACTCCCAACACCTCCCGTATGTCGCCGAAGATTTGCTGCAAAATTGCCCCCTCCTTCTCTCGGCTTTCCTCCCGCCACGAGTCCTTTATGACTACAACGCTCCCATTCTCATCCTTTGCTTCGTAAACCCAAACTCCCCGTCCAACAATGGAATCTGCGCCATGATTGGCTAGTAGGCGCGTCGTAGTAAAGAACTGATCTTTGACTTTGAACTTGTATTGAATCTCGCCTTGATCATTGATGCGGCTGGCTGTATCATCCCACCCAAGCTCATCGTCTCTCTTCCTCCCAATGGAGTGAAACAGGGACATCACATTCTCAACATCCTAGACACTATCATCAAGACCGAAGCAGCGACAGTTTGCAATTGAATGCCATACCTCCATAATGTCAATCGGTTCAGACGCGGCAAGAAATGCGCGATTAGAGTACCAGATTTTCATTTGTGTCCTCTACTGTGAATCCAAACGCAAAGCGACGGAGCGGATCCGCGCGCATGATTTCGTGCAGATTCCATATAGTTTTCACTATGTTCTAAGATATCCGAGTTGGTTGAGAGTAATTTATGTACCCGAAGTGCTCAGCACGTACATGATTCGCTGCACAGTCGCCTGAGGCCTTCTTGAACTCGAAAGGAGCGACAATGTCGAACGAGCGTGTTTCGTCTGGGCCGCCAAGTATGATGCATGTATCTGGGCGGGGCGGGTTTTTGCGTTCGGAGAGGAGTTTTTGGTATGGACTTGCACCGAAGGACACTTGACAATTGGGTATATGGGCGAAGATACGGTTAATTATGTTACAGAGTGGGTTGAATGCTACACTTTCTGAATCTTGCGATTTGAACGGCGCGGTCTCAAAGGAAGCCCAACGCGCCTTGCCATCAGAGCCAATGTTCAACGTACCATCGTCTACCAATGCTTGGCACATTCGCGAGCATTCAGTTGTACTCGGAAAACCAAAGGTGGAATCGATGAAGGTAGAAAACGGGAGCTCGAGATATCGCTTGAGGTCCTTGAGGACAGTTGTAACGCGTGCTTGAAATAGCTCTTCCGATCGATGGCCACTCTCTACATCGGAAGGTTGGATGTACGGTGTATCTCCGAGTCGAAAAGATGCGGGTGCACGTGTACTGGCCATTGCGACTCGATGGATCGAGAAGGTGGTGGGTAAGGTGGTGGATACTAAGGGTTATAAAGTTTTCGACGCCCGCAGATCGACAGCGTAATTGGGAGCCCTATGGTTGTATCCACCGGTAACTGGAGAAAGGTTCTAGATCAAAGATTCCCAGCTACCGTTTTTCTGACGGGCTCGCAGACTGGGGAGGAGGCAAGCATTAGTGACGAGACGGGCGTGACGGAAAGGACAACAGGTACCGAATGCGAACTGGGAGGAGGCATCAGAGGGGGGAACTAACCATTAACTGACATCACGTCGGGTCAGCACTTTAGCGGTGAGTCCACACGAAAACGACGACGAATAGGCTGGTGATCAGTTCCGTATTGAAAGCCCCTTTCAATCACTCGCGCCTGTTGATTTCAACTGCTTACTTTGAGCGTGACAGAGAGAGTGCACTCGATAGAGATGTTCTGGTATGGAGACGTAACGCGGCTACTTGGAGTTTTTTCACGGGACTCGAGTCTCGCGAACAGTGATGAACCCCTAGCGGCTGGAAGAAAACATTTGTAAACATAGCGCAGCCGCCGCTTGTGACCGGTTGATCACTAAAGTTGCGGGGTTCGAATAGAACACCGCCACTCTCTCGTCACCCCTTCGGTCACCAAATATAGCAAGTCTCAAAGGAGCCGAGCCGTCTCGCGTTCCATTCATCATCTTCGCAGGCAATCAGTCATGTTACGCAGATCTAAATTGAAACGCCCAAATTCCACTCTCACTGAAACGCCTTCGGACAATGTTCCTCAGAGCGAGGGAAGTCAGACAGGTCACGATCCAAGCGTTCGGTCAGATGCAAAACGCGTTAGATGGGGGGGCAGCCCATCAGACTCTCTGAACGAGCGTGATTCGTCAAGTTCAGATGGTTCCGGGTCACGAAAAGTAACGTCGTGTCACCCGCGTTGTCTACTTCCTATTTTTAACTACCACCTAGATCTGTCTGAGCATCTTTTGTCAACAGTCAGTTTGGTATGTTCAATTGTGTCGCGTCTCATGCTCATGTTTATACCAGTGGTCGTATCGGCTGTGCGTACTATGACCCCATCAAATGCGTCGTATATGTGCTCGAGGATACTCAAGAAGGCGTCCATCATGACTTGACGAAAATGGGTTCGTAATGCAGAATTTGTTGTTTGCGTCTCAAGTCCTTAGCGTCCTACTGTCAGTTTTGGAACACTCGGATCCGAGTTTCATACTCACTAGCTCAAGGGCGGATGATCCTTTCATTTCGGTGTTGCAACATCATGGTGAGTCCGTCTGTTCGCCACGCATGTAGCATACAGCCACATTTACCACGATTTTTGGGCAGCGGAAGCTACCGGTGGCACTTTCCAGATCAGACCGCACAAGGAGTTCGCTCCTAACAAGGGCCGGAACAAGTTATCGTCGTTGAACATGCTGATTCGCTTTGGCGGTGACTTGAGCCTGGATTCCAACCACGAGGACGGGACCGATAATTCGTCAGCTGTCGGACTGAGGAACGCATATGATTTCATGGCAAAAAGAAGAGAGGCCACAGGAGATCCTGCAGTGGAACGGTGGAACGCTGCCGTACGCTTGGCGAATTTTGCTTCGCTGGAGTCGGCACCTCTTTGCGTAAGTCGTTTAATGATGGGCGTGAAATGAGACGACATTGCGTGTAGCTATCCTCGGTAGGGGCCCTTCTGGACTTTCTTACTCGCGAACGAGCAACAGGGGAGCTAGGTGATGTTGACGAAACAATGGAATCATATATATCTTGTATCGAGGTCTTAACGCTGTACGCCACTTTCTTCACACCGTTCTCTTTGCTCAACAACTATTAGTGACCAGGTGATGCACGTCAACGCAGATACTCTTTGGTAAGATCACTCGTTTCATGATATGTTTTCATATAGAGTTTCTGCCGGAGCAGCTCCTTGCAGGTATTTGAGAGCGAAAATCATGCTAGCATCCACTCAGACCAAACCAAAGAAGGACTGTCACTTTTCGGTAGATCGTTTTATCGCCGACTATGCTCTCACTCATATGACTCGGATAAAGGTATACTAAATTCTACTCGGACTGCCTTGGGTCGCTCGTTGCTTCGCACATGGTTTATACGTCCATCATTATCGATGGAGGTACTTAAAGCACGACATGACGCGGTGGAATGCTTCTTGCGTGCCGAGAATTTGCCAGTAGTCGGTGCGTTACAGTGTCAGCTGAAGGGCATTGCGAATATCCCCAGGACATTGAGTACATTACGATCCGGGAAAGGAATAATATCCGACTGGCAAGCGTTGGTGAAGGTTCGTCCGTTGCCTTAATCCTCAGTATCGATTTGTTGCGAGCTATCCCTAGTTTGCTTATCACTCTGCAATGATTCGTGATGCGCTGGCAGAATTACACAATGGTCGACATGTCGATGTTGTGGCAAGGGTGAGTATGCGCCACAGCCAACGTTGTCTCAAGGTTCTGAAAATTTGCAGCTCATGAAGGTACTAGACGTGGCTTCCTTCAAGGAAGTCGGCAACATGGTGAACAATACTGTTGGTCTTTTTCTTTCATTGGAATGTAGTTTGTATCCTTACATTGCCGTTGACAGATAGACTGGGAAGAGTCTGCTGAGGCTTCTAGGGTGTGCGTCAGGCCACACATAGACGAAGAACTGGACAATCGGAAACATGTTTATCGAGGCATTGATTCTGTCTTGGTCAGTTGGCCTGACACCGTCTACATCTAACAATACACAAGAGAAACAGTCAAAAGTTGCTGAACAGATATCTCGGACCGTTCCTGAGGACTACGCTGAATCTTTGAATGTCGTGTATTTCCCCCAACTTGGTTCGTATATTTAGTACTTTTCATGCAGTTGAAGTTACTGAATTTTTTCCAAGGCTTTCTTATCACTGTACCCATGCGTGAGGAGTGGGAAACAGAGACAGGGATCAAAGTGTTGGATGGATGGATATTCCAAGTAAATATAGTCATAATTTTTTGACAAACAATAACCCATTCACTGTTCCAGTTTTCCTCTGAGTGAGCCCTCAGGTTCTTATTCGTTTGCTCGGCAATCTCATACGTCTGCAGGTTTCACGTCTACTTCAAATCAAAGGAGATGCACGGTATTAAAAAAAATCGGGTTGTTTGGAGATTCAAATTATTCTAATGGTTCTCGGCAGACTTGGATAACCACATCGGGGATCTACACCCAGCGATAGTCGGTATGATCATTGCCTCCCCAGATTCTCCAGACTAAGTGCGTAGATCGAGAGATAGAGATCGTTCAAGAATTGTTAGACAAAGTTCTTCAATTCGGTCCAGCTATGGAAGATGCCTCTGATATTTGTGCCGAACTGGACTGTTTGCTATCGTTTGCAGAGGCCGCGAGAGCATATGACTATCGCCGTCCTCGAATGGTGGAAAATTCTATCATAGACATTGTTCAAGGAAGGTAAGTTATGACAGTGTCAATCGTTTAGAACGTAGGAGCTGCAAATACTATGCCCCAGACATCCTCTCCATGAACAGATCCTGGACACCTTTGTTCCTAACGATACTCGTCTCGTCGGCGGAGTTGGATTTGGAATGTGTTACGAGGATGATAGTAGTTCAGAGGCGGGGGTTGACACTGCATGGAACAGTGTGCTTCTGTGTACCGGCGCAAATGCCTGTGGTAAAGTGAGCCCCCTCCGACATTTTATCTGAACAGTCACCGATGGTTGTAGAGTGTGTATTTGAAACAGGTTAGCAGACGCACTGCATGATGATGACTAACGGCTAAGGCTGGTCGTAGGTTGCATTAATTCAATATATGGCACAGGTACGTGCCAAAGACTGCGTGATTGATTTGGACGCTACGCCGGTTGACAAATATCGGCACCATAGATCGGAAGGTAGGTCGCGAAGCATCCTCCAACGCCTCGTTGTTGAGCTTCGATAGCTTCGTCCCCGCGGAGTCCGCTACACTAGGAATAGTTGATAAAAGTTGGTCTCATAAATTATGTTATTGTGAAATGCTGATTTTTTAGTCTTCACACGAATCCAGACCAAAGAATCAGTTTCAAGAGTAATGTATTTCGGATTCATTCTGATATATAGTAGCATTCACCCCTTCCCTACTCTATTTTTTTTAGATTCAGTCAGCTTTCATGATAGATCTCAATCAAGTGTCGTTCGCCCTGAGAAACTGCACCTCCAAGTCCCTGATTTTACTTGATGAGTTCGGGAAGGGCACGGTGACAACAGGTTGGTTCTAAAGTAACTTTTTGAAAATGCGGGAAATTTACGTTTTAACGTGTTCAGATGGGGCAGGCTTGTTTTGCGGTGTCTTGACACACCTCTTAAACCGTGGCGAGGACTGTCCGAAAGTGCTAGCTGCGTCCCACTTTCACGATGTCTTTCGAAAAGACTTGATTGACCCGCACAAATTTCCCATCACTTTCGTCCACATGAAAGTTCTTTTCGCATCCCACACTGGGGATGTACTCGACGCTGATGGAGGGTCTGGCCAGAGCACCTACCAAGAAAGCAACGTTTCCCGGATACCAGCGCCTAGCGAGAAGATTATGTATTTGTACCGGTGAATGGCCACCCGATCGGAACTATGACGTGTGTTTGATACGCGAACAGCGTTGCACCCGGCCTCTCGCTTTCTTCTCATGCGGCACAGTGCGCGGCGGTGTTCGGACTTCCTCGCCGACTTGTGTCTAGAGCTCAACATGTCAGGTGTGTACCATGTTCTCTAAGGCGCCATCGACGCCAGTGCATCTGTATTTGTTCTCTGATGCGGTTTCAATCAATCGAGCGAACTCCTCATCAAACACGAACTTGGTAAGTTACTCGAGGAGAGGATGACCGAGGAGGAACGATTGGACCTTCAAGCAGCCGAGGAAGTTGCCAGGCGGTTTTTACAATGGGATCTCACAAGCGATGACGCTTCGTACCAGACCGGCGTCAAGGCTCGACTCGCTGAGGTTCTAGGAAGAGACGCAGATGATCAATGAATGCGTGTCGAAATGGCCAACATTTCTTCTAATCATCGAGCGCTCTAATTGTAGTAAAGTATGTGACTGTCAGACTACTGTACTCTTTTATTTGTGAATCTCTATTCCTGGAGGAGCACCAAGAGCTAAGAGGATCTTGTTAACATTGATTTTCGGAGACGGTGAAACTGAGCCATACCTTGCTTGATGCTTCCATACAAAACGAACTGACCGGACACTAATCCGGCCGTCATGATCATCCTTGGCCCCAATCCGGCAAACAAGCCACGGAGCCCCGCTTCCCGGGCTAGAACACTCAGTCTATGAGTCATGGAGCCGACAGGGCCATGACCCTTGTTGATCTGACTGAGTAATGTATCAGCGGGCTGTGGAACGACCGGTGATTAATTGACTAGTTATGCGGGTGGAAAACGCGAGGCCCACATGGCTGAGAATCGCGGCGGCAAACCCAGCAATGATTCCACTGCCCAGCTGAATAGTAAACTTGCTTCCTCTCGACAAATTCTTTCGTGTTTCCTCTGACATGGAACGAAAAGCGAGTTCGTGGCAAAATTCGTTCACCGTAAACTGCCCGATGGCATAAGGAATCTGTCTTTGAAGTGAATATGAACACCATGCATGATCGGTCTGGATTGCACGACGAACTTGCAGAGTATCGGCAAAAATCCCGCATACATCTCGCGAATCCCCCCTTCGCGAGCCAGGCGAGTGATACCGGAAACAAGGCCGGTCGCGTAACCTTCTTGTGAGACGAGCCTGATTCTAGTTGCTTCAAGCGGGGTGAGCAGAATATCTGCAAAAAACCTGGGGTAGGGACGGTGGTCGGTAATCTAACATCCAGGCCATTAATTGATTCTCACTCTGCAATACTGGCTGAACCAAGATAGATTGCAGTGCGGTACTTGACGGCGTCCTCGGCGCCGACCCACTGCACGGATTGCGCTTTCCAATACTCGTAGCCAGCAAACTTGGCGCCACCCTGAACAAAGTAACCGACTGCGGTGGGCCCGAATCCTGTGAGGAGGGCCTGAGGGCCTTGCTTCGCGATGACCTGTCGGATTCCCGAGATCATGTTCAAGTTTTTGTAGGAGGGATCAACTTGGATACGTGTCTTGGCGACATCGACGGCTGCTCGGGGTCGACGGGATGGGCACAAAAGGGGGATAGCTGAGACTTACGCGTCATGGCACCGTGGGTGATGCTAAGATAAACGCGATTAGACTGATGAACGATGCTCAAGAGATTGACTTACGTGCAGCATAGCGCCCCTGTTATTGCGAATGTGTAAACAGGGAGTGCGTGGCTTTGGGACAAGTCTCACCTGCGAAGAAAAAAGAGGAATAGTCTGAAGAAGTGAACCGAGTAGTTGATTTCATGAAAGCGAGTTGAAAGTCAAGATATCCCTCCGTGACGTCATTTGTCATCACGGAAGAAGACGGGCAAATTCCGTGTGGGATAAATATCATAGATAACTCCCTGTCCGCACTCTCACCAATGCCGTCTGTTGCCGAAATCACCTACTTCAAGGCGTCTCCAGACTACCAGTCTGGCAAATTCAGCCTCGATGAAACCCTTGCTAAGATCAGCAAGGTAACCGGGTTGAAAAGGTATGTGTGTTCCATACCGTCATTGCACTTGCCACACCCATGTTCTTATCGGTCAACATAAGATCTTACGTCGGATACGAAACCGAGGACCCCACCATGGTTTTCTGGGTGAATGGTATGCTTTTCGTCGCCTCGCCGTCTAGCACAGCAGCGATTGGGACCTCATTCCCGTTGTAGACTGGGACTCGAAAGATGCACACGATGCGTTTGTCAAGCAGGCTGATTACACTGCAGCAAAGGATGCCTTCGGCTCTGAACCGAAGATCAGTTACATCGAGTTCGACGACACCAAAGGTGCCCTTGGCGCACCGATCACGGAATTCGTGACCTTCACCCTGAAGGAGGGTGTAAACATCGATCAGTTGGAGCCTTTGGTACAGGAACTGCACAGGCTGCTTGGACTTGGAATACCCAAGTTCCATGGCGACAGCTGGGCTCCGATCATTGACAAGCCCAACGTCTACCACGGCATCCTGGGCTGGGACAGCGTAAAGGCAAGTTTGCTCCTGTACACTTGCTTCAGACGATGCTCAGCGTGACGTCTCCGCGTTCCAGGCACACTGGGACGCGGTCTCGGACGGTCCCCTCAAGAAAGTGATTGACCAAGTCATAGAGATCGCAGATTTGTGGCTTGTACATGCTGCGCTGAAACCGTATCCAGCGTGAGCACTACTTACAGTAAGATATGTAAGGGGGAAATAAATGAGTATTATGTGTGCGCATGTGGCAAGGTGCCAGGCGGGCACGCGTTTGAGCAGTGGATGACCGAGAGGTGTGTTGAGCACGCTTTGAACACGAGTTCGTATTCGAGGGCGTGTGTGATCCTCGCATAAAAAAGACCACCGTCGGTATCCAACTCCGCTCCAAAGTCAACGTTCGCCCGCCTCTCCCTTCAGATATATCCCCTCTCCGTCCGCCGTCCTCCTCCTCCACCATGTCTGTCCAGCTCACTCCCAACAATGCGTTGGGCTTCAACAGTCAGTTATCACTACACACCCTCACTTTGACACCGACCGCTCATATCTTTCCAGGACCGTTCACCCAGCTCGTCAAAAAAGTCTTATTGGTCTCAAATCAGAATTCGTCCCCGGTCGCCTTCAAAGTCAAGACAACAGCGCCCAAGGTCCGTATGTTTCTCTATTCCAAACTACCATTCACCAAGTGGTCTATCAGCTGTACTGTGTCCGTCCCAACTCTGGCCGGATTGAACCTGGCGACAGTGTCGAGGTGTCAGGTATGCCTCATGCACTATAGGTTTTCGCATCTTCCAACCGTCTCCTTTCTAGTAATGCTTCAGCCCATGAAGGAAGAACCCCCGTTGTCAATCAAGTGCAAGGACAAGTTCCTAATTCAAAGCACCCTCATTACGCCCGAGAAGGAAACGAAGGATCTTCAGGAGATCGTGAGAGTTCTCCCCTTGCTCACCATATCGCAGCTCAAGGCTATTCCAGTGGAACGTTCCGAGTAGCACAGGAGAAGAGTGGAAAGTATATCAGCAGAAGCTGCGTGTCGTGTACCTCCCGCCCGAGGGCCAGATCGATGAGGAAGACGAAGACGGCCACGCGGATGACCTTCCGCCTGCACCGGTTTCTCGACAAATTGTCGTACGTTTTTGATCTTATGACTTGGCACAGTTCCTGATCTGAACTTCACAGGGTGAAAGTAATATCAGGGTGTCACAGCCCGCACCATCTTCTCCCCCCATCCCAGTGCGTTCAGTAACACCCTCTCAGGTACGAGAACCGGAAAATCTGTATCGTGACGATTCGAGAGAAGAATCCCCCGAATTCCAGCCAACTACGAGCGGCGCCGGCGTTGGAATCGTGAATGTCAACGTTCACCATCCATCACCCCCAGCTTCGCCGCCACCGCCACCGCCTCCCCCTCCCGCCCTCCAAATTAACCGCGAACTGGAAGTCAAGTTCACCGACGCTCAGGCCGAGATCCAGCGCTTGCGTGTACTGCTGGCCGCAGTGCCAGACCCAAGCTCTACAGCGCCAGAGTCGGTCGCACCCGAGTCCGCTGTGCCGTCCGAATTCCGAAGAAGATATGCTGCTAGTTCGGATGATGGTGCGAGCACATACTATGGGGGAACAGAAGTGGGTACGGTGGTGGATCGCAACACTGTTATACACCAGGACGGTGTACCACTGCAGGTGGTTATCATCATAGCGCTCGGCGTGTTTATCACGACATATCTATTTTTCTGAGCATGGTGTCCAACCAGACTCGCTCTCCTCCTCGCTTTATCCCATTCATTTCTCGATCCCTTCGGGCTCGTTGATAGTCTCTGTCAAAGCGACTTCAAGAGTGTGCGAGAGCAGGCCACGACTATTCTAAACTTGGGATATGAACACAGCAATATGAAAAGGGGTTCTGTGCTGGCGAACACACTGCTTCAAGCGTTCTGTTAGGTATTCGCCCGTTGACTTTCTGCACGACTTTGCACCTTACGATATCATTCTTTTGTTGTGTTTTACTAAGTTCGACCTGTACATAGATATCTATTCTTTTCGTCTATTATGATATGCTTGTGCTCGAGTCCTCTGTCTCTTTCTTTTGCTTATTATTGACCTACGTATTCAGGCTAAAGTCTTATTTTTGACGGGAATTACTACAAAGGCTCTGCCTTGAACTTGGGTCTAGCTAACTCTCACTATCGCACGCCGCTTCATCACTCGCAGTGGAGCCATCGACTCGGTGGGTGATTGGTCGGGTGGCCACATTGCAAAAGCATGGTCCACTTGCACTGATCATTGTAGCGAAATGAATCCTTGCCCATGACGTCAACGTCGTTTCTCAGCAGTGCCAATGACCGTGCGAGACTACTACTAATAGTTAGACTCTGAGACAGGCCAAACGTTGAAAGGCCCATCTCCCACCATGGATCGTTACCTCGATAGAAAGTCGAACAAGCCAATATACATCACCGTTGTGCTTACCCTAACCGCCATTTTCGCCCTGTACTATCTGTTTCTCAAGGGTCCTGAAGTAGAACACATCCAGAAGGTATTAAACCACAGCTAGTCGATAAGCAACCTCCGAAAAGCGCCTTACAGAATGTTGGACAGGCCGTGGTCATACTCACGGGTACCAGCTCACCTGTCTTTGGCACGGTGACGTTTGAACAAGCAACAAAAGATGGCCCTGTCACGGTTTTTGGGACCGTCCAGAACCTCGACCCTGCTTCACTTCGAGGGTTCCACGTTCAGTGGGTTTTCAACTCGGACCCGCTTTATGATCCGGTTTCTCATGCTTGGTGGTAGTGAACTAGGCGACCTGAGTAATGGATGTACTTCTACAGGTTCTCACTTCAATCCATCTAGCAAGAGTCACGGTGGTCCAACAGACGCTGCGAGGCACGTTGGCGACCTGGGTAATATCCTTAGCGACGATTACGGAACAGCAACGTTTTCGTTCACGGACAACGTGATCTCTCTCAATGGCCCTAAGAGCATAGTCGGGTATGTTCAATTCAAATATCTGATCACGGTGGAAGTTGGTGGACGTTGACAAATGAATCTGATTAGTCGTGCTGTGGTGGTGCACGAGGTAGGACCGTCGGATTTCCGCTGTTCCATTCGCACACTCATATCCCCATAGGGTGAGGATGACTTAGGCAGAGGGGGCCATTCAGACTCCCTCACCACCGGTCATGCAGGTGGTAGAGCTGCCTGTGGCGTTATCGGTACGTTTCATGCAATCTTTCAACGACGTTCGTACAAGCCAATATTCTTATCTCAGGACGTGTCTGAGTATTGTAAAATACGCAAGCCGTCGGAACCTCAAAAACAAAGAATCGTGCTGATATGGCAATCGAAGGCCGCCTCGTGTTTCTTTACTCGTACTGCGGAGGTTGATTTCTCACATAGCCGTAGCTTCGTTGCGGCGCCATGATTTTTCTTACCCTGGCAATTGCGTTATGCTGATAAGATTTCCAATGGCTCGTGCGATCACTCCAATTTATAGCTATCGGACATAGAATCAGCTCAGCGCAAATACGTATCAAGGACAGGGCTGGTGCGATGTTTCGGTCGCTGCGTTGCCGCGCTAAGCTAGAAGGTGGTAACATCGACGAGAGCTTACCCAAGCCTGGAAGTACCAACGGTCTCGATTCCTGGACTCGAGGCTGGTAGGCCAGACTAGAAGATCAAACCATCGCGTATCCCGATCTGGCCTGGAAGAAGCACTGCCGCAGGGCGCAAACATCAACCACAGCCAAGGCGATCTAGCCCAGGCTGGATTGCAGCCATGATACGTTTCAGCACCACGCTGAGCTGTGTGTATAATCTCCTGGGAAATTACAATATCACCCACTCGAAGTCTCTAGAATGCCAGGAAGACGGATCGGTGAGCGATGATAGGTCAAATGTTTGGTCGTGCGATAAGAAGAGAGAAAACATCGCCCGACGGTTCTTCAGATGTACGGAAGAAGGGATGTCACTAAGTCCGCAGCGTGTCCGACCCGGCGTTCGTCCCTTCCGGTAGGAGTGTCCATCGTGACCAGACCCGTCGACACTTTGATGCTTGAAACTTCGCAACTGCGAGCTTGAACTTGAAAGATGTAAGATAATCTCCCAGTTGAACCGTACATATCTTGATACACGAAATATATATCCGACAAGGCTATCGATGTGCTAACCGCACCACAGGCAGACACGGCGCTTTGGCAGATAGTCTTCCTGGAGAGGTGTGCGTGCAAATGACATTCACTTTGGGTCAGAGAATTTTTGATCAACTTGGGCCAATATTGTCAAGTACAATTCCCACAATTCAACTTGAACTGCCGACCACGATGTCCACGCGTGACCACGGCAAAGACAACAGTTCCAACCGCAAATATGGCGATAATGACTGGTACAAGAGGAGAAAAGATGACCGTGAAGATCAACGCGGACCCTCCGACCGTCGTCATGGTGCCAATTACAGAAGAGAAAACTCAAGACGAGATGAAGAACGGAGAACAGACGGGCAGGGTCATCATCGAGAAGATCGACGATCCTACGGACGCGAATACGACAACGGAAGGAGGGGGAGGAACAGAGAACTAAACAATGACCGTGACCGTGACCGCGACCGCGACCGTGAAAGCAGGAGAGACCGCGAAAGGGACAGCAGGGATTATCCAACGCGCAGCGACTATCGTCCCCTCGAAAGTGGCAGGGAGCAAGCAACACGAACACATCGTTCCGCCTCACCCAGACGACGCTCGCGTTCCCCTTCCCCGACCCGCTCCAAAAGTCCGGAGAACAAGGCTAAACCAAACTTCAAGCCATCTGGGTTGCTCGCGGCTGCCACTAATACCGTCAAAGCAGCTGATGGGACGAGCACCGTTCTGAAATACAACGAACCCCCCGAGGCCAGAAAACCAACGCTGGGGTGGAGACTATACGTTTTCAAAGGGGAGGAACAATTAGGTGATTTTGCATCTAGTGCAACCAACGGGATCTCTGACCCTTCTTATCACAGAACTTTTTCACATTCATAGGCAGAGCGCTTATCTAATAGGGAGAGACCGTACGGTTGCTGATATATTCATCGAACATCCTTCCTGTTCCAAGCAGCATGCCGTTATTCAACGTAGGTTTCCAGGGAGTGTTTTGAATGCTTCCCCGTCCGTTGACCGGTCGCCGTTGAACCACAGATCGACAAGTGCACGAAAAAGATGAATTCGGTGTTGCAAAAGCGGTCATCAAGTTTGTCCTTCTCACCCATCCTTGTCCGTACCACTGATGTTGTTCTTCCAAGGCCATTCATCATCGACCTCGAGTCGACAAATGCTACTCATGTCAATGATGAAGCTATACCAACGACAAGATTTTACGAGCTAAGGGCAGGAGACAGTGTGTCGTCTATCTTTTTTTTCTCCCTCCCGTCCTGAGTCTTTGTTTCAAGTCATTAAATTCGGTCTATCAAACCGCGAATATGTGCTGCTGCATGACGAGTCGACTTAGAGCGGTAGGACTTGCACAATGTTTATGAGGTTGCACAAATATAATACAATGCAGATCTGTAATTCCAAACCATCTGGAAGTGTAAATTTGCTCGTTTTCGTGATTTTGAGACTTACGAATATCTGATCAGTGATCCTTGCTTATAATTTCTGATACGAAGGCATGACTATAGCCAGGATGTGAAATAGCCAGCCTCGCTATCGCATCATGGTACTTTTGTTTATCGACATCCCGGCAGCTAGGGAAGTATATTGTGGAGGATGACTGGGCGCTATGATCAACCTAAATACTCTCGACAACCGAGGCCAAAACTATGCTTCAGAGGGAGAGTATGCACGCTCTAACTTGAGCCAGTAACATCCAATGTTTCGCTGTTCACCGTGACAGAATCAAGGTTGGCTGGCCGCCGCAGCTCTCTGACAGTGTCTCATGAGCGAACATGCCTGTATTCGTCAATTGCCCCCCTTCTTCACTCACTGTCACTTACAGGTGCTTATGTGCTCTCGACAGGGGGGTCCGATAGCTATGTAGATACTAAGTCCAGTCAATATTCACCGGGATCAACTTGATCATGCGTGTACGCAGCGTATCGCGTTCGTTTACTTTCGTCTCGGTGTATGACGGCAACACTCAGCTCGTTGTATCATTGACGGTTCATATATCTTGCAGATTATGTTGCTCATGGTCTGATGGTCAACCTAAAGCATTGTCTTTTTTTCACTCGCCTACTATCCGTCGCAACGTACGTGATCTTCTCTAGCAATTAAGTATCATTGATTGGCCTAGTTCCATCCATCCTGGGGTCGTCTGCGATGATATTCAAGGTTGATAATATACAGTGTTACATACTTACTATAGCTTGTATGGGACTGGGGTGTTGCATCAATCACATCTGTTGCGACTCAGGACTGCCCGGAGGGCTTTACTATACAAGATAATTCAACCATCTGTGACGAGTTTTTGACAGGTTTTTGACACCCATTTTTCGGCCTCGAGTTATGGTCATGTTCAAAACTAGTTTTTAACGTGTCAAAAATAGGGGGTGTTAAAAACACGTGAGTTTTTCACGGAGCCCTAATACAGACGCGAGACCACACAGACGCACGAGCCTCAGGGGAAATCAGACTCTCTCTGACAGTTGTGTACAAAAATTTCCAGGTCGCGACATATGTACTTTCGCAGATACATACTTCAAAGAAGGCATTACAGTACCTCCGACATCCTAATACTACTGCATGGTTACCAGGGCCAAGCGATCAAACTCAACTTTGCCCTTTCAAATCTACAAAACCAGTAGCCGAATTGGCTGACGCTAATGGCGTGACTAACATTAATCATTAATAAGACACGGGCCCACGAACACGCTGTTCCGAATAAAAGTGGACGTTGTACATTCCTCTCGCCCCCATCATGGCGCAGGATAACAGGTCGGAGCCAAGCACCATATTACCTCCCCCCGTGTCCTTCTTCCAGCTTTTCCGGTAAACTTGAATCCCACTACTTATCTCTCGCCATTTGCTCATTCATCCTAGTTACTCCACTTCTTTAGAACTGTTCATTGATGTCATTGGAATCCTTGCTGCGGTTGCAGCTGGGGCGGCGCAGGTACACCCTTCCAGAAGTCAAATTTACTTAAAAAAACTCACTCCTTCAAATCAGCCTCTGCAAACTCTTCTGTTTGGGAATCTCGTACAGATCTTCGTCTCATTTACCTCTACCGAAACGGCATATTTACAGGACAGCAAAAATGCTACCGTTGTCCAGGAGTTCAACACAGCCGCCGCCCATCTTCGTAGCGTTTCCAGTTCACAGGCATTATATTTTGTTTACATCGGTACTTGTTTATTCATTCACCCTATGTCGTTGCTCACATTCTTCCAGGACTTGGAATGTTCGTATGTACATACATCTACATGGTCATTTGGGTCTATACCGGCGAAGTAAACGCGAAACGCATTCGCGAGAAATACCTTCAGGCCGTACTACGCCAAGACATCGCCTTCTACGACACAGTTGGTGCGGGTGAGATCGCAACTCGCATTCAGACAGACACCCGTACGTCCGTCCCTTTCCCATGTCTTTTCACACTCAAGTCACTGTTGATAAGATCTGATACAGGAAGGCATGTCCGACAAGGTTGCTTTCATTGCAAGCTTTGCTTCCTCTTTCCTTACCGGTTACACCCTTGCCTACGTTCGCTGCTGGAGACTTGCTCTTGCAATATCTTCCATTCTCCCTTGCTTTCTAATCGCCGGCGTCCTCACGGGTACCCTTGCTTCGAAATACCGGCAGTTTGTATTCTGTCTATCTCTTTTGACTTTCCTATTCATATACTCCATAGATTATCTCTCAACCACATTGCCAGGAGCGGTACACTAGCAGAAGAGGTCATTTCAACCATACGAACCGCCCACGCATTCGGCATCCAGAAGACATTAGATCGTCTTTACGATGTGCACGTCCAATCAGCTCTTTCCGGAGACTATAAAACAGCCGTAATTCAAGGATCTTGTATTGCCTTTCTCCTGTTTGCCATATACTCTGCTTATGCTTTAGGTACGGACGACGGTCACGCAAATTTTTGCTCTTCATTTCTGACATTCTTCTAGCCTTTCAGTTTGGCACCACATTGATCAACGAGGGTTATGGTGAACTGAGAGATTCATTACAGTAACTTGGATTTGCTCATATTATCTTCGACAGCAAACGCCGGCCAGGTCATCAATACATTCCTAGCCATTTTGATCGGCTCGGTCTCCATAACGCAGGTGGCACCCGAGATGCAAGGTTGGTATCTTGATTGTCGCTTGATATTGTCGCTTAATCAATCCCATAGCTCTCACACATGGCCGAGCGGCAGCTGCCAAGTTGTTTGCCACTATCGAGCGCATCCCCGACATCGATTCTGCCGATCCCGGTGGTCTCAAACCGGAGAAAGTTCTAGGCGAAATCATTCTGGAAGACGTCAAGTTTAACTATCCTTCTCGCCCCGACGTGCCTATCGTTAAAGGCATCAATATCACCTTCAGAGCAGGCGAGACCGCCGCCCTCGTTGGTGCTTCGGGTTCTGGCAAATCGACCATAATATCACTCATTGAACGATTCTATGATCCTTTGAGCGGATCTGTCAAGCTCGATGGCGCGGATATCCGTGACATGAACATCAAGTGGTTGCGTTGTCAGATCGGTCTTGTCTCCCAGGAACCCACGCTCTTCGCTACGACCATCAGCGGCAACGTTGCACACGGATTGATCAATACGCCTTACGAGCATGCATCGGAGGAGGAGAAATTTCGACTGATCCGGGAGGCATGTATCAAATCGAACGCGGACGGATTCATCACCAAGTTGCCGAACGGGTACGATACGATGGTTGGGGAACGTGGCTTCCTTTTGTCTGGTGGTCAGAAACAGCGCATAGCAATCGCTCGTGCGATCGTGTCTGATCCTCGAATTCTACTTCTTGACGAGGCAACATCGGCTCTTGACACGCAGTCGGAGGGAATCGTACAGGATGCACTTGACAAGGCTGCAGCGGGCCGAACGACGATCACGATTGCCCACCGACTCTCTACGATCAAGGACGCGGATTGCATTTACGTGATGGGAGATGGCCTGGTTTTGGAGAAGGGAACGCATACGGAACTGTTGTCTGACGAACAGAGTGCTTACTCTCGTCTTGTCCGTGCTCAGAAACTCCGAGAGACGAAGGAACTGGATGAAAGTGGTGACGGCGCGATGAGTGAAGAAGCGAGATCTGAGAAGGTTACCGCGCAGGAAGTTCCACTTAGTCGCAAGGAGACGGTACAGTCCGGTGGATCAGTTCTTGCTCAGGATCAGAAGAGAGAACAAAAGATCGACGAGGACAAGAACAATATGTTGTACCTCTTCATGCGGATGGCTCTACTTAATCGTGGGGGACTATGGAGATATGGTGTTGGTGCTTTGTGCGCTGTCGGTGAGCTTTCCTCTGGGAATCTGTCTCGCAAGAAATTCAATTTTTAACCAGTGGCTGGAATGGTCTACCCAGTATTGAGTATCGTTTTCGGTAGGGTTTTTTATTTCAATTTTATATCATGACTCCGCGCTCAAATTTGAAAAGGCAAAGCTCTTTCTGACTTCTCCGAATCTGATCCTTCTGTCCGTCGGTTTGATGGGAACCGGAATGGCTTATGGTAAGATCACCCACCCCATCAGGTAGAAATATCTGAGTCCGTCCGGCCAAGGTTCTTCATCATTGCTATAATTGCGGGAATTTCCACTGGTCTCCAAGACTGTATATTTGGGTCCGCGGCTGCAGTTCTCACATCCAAACTGCGCATACTCTATTTCAAGGCTATCCTAAGGCAAGACAGTAAGCTTCTTTCCTTATATCATATTATTTTATCATATATACCCCATGTAGTCGAATACTTCGACAGAGATGCGAATAGGGTGAGTCGTGGATCTGAGCTATCTTTCTCGGCATCTCTGACTCACTCGCTGTAGACGGGTTCTATCACTGTTAATCTGAGTGACAACCCACAAAAAGTCAACGGCTTGGCAGGCGTTACCCTTGGACTGTGAGTACAATCTTGACGTTAACCGAGCTTCTCTGATTAGAACACAGTATTTTACAATCGATTTCAACTCTTATTGGGGGCGCAGTAATTGGTTTGATCTATGCATATAAGATCGGTTTGGTTGGCATTGGTGCGTGTTCTTGTTTTGTTGATCGTGATATTTTCGCTAATGACTGGTAATGTGGATGCAGCTTGTATGCCCGTTCTAATCTCGACTGGTTATATTCGCTTGGTGAGGTTAATCTTGCCTGGTGCTTTTATGGCTGCTGAGCGATCACAAAGCGCGTCGTTGTCCTCAAAGACCAGAAAAATCAGAGTGCGCACGATGCCTCGGCTCAGCTGGCTTGTGAAGCCGTTGCTTCCATCCGGACTGTTGCCTCTCTCACTCGGGAGGAGGACTGTCTGAAATTGTATAGCGAAAGTCTGGAAGAACCTCTTAGACAATCGAACAGGTCGGCAGTGTGGGCAAATCTACTGTATGCATTATCACAGTCCATGACCTTCTACGTCATTGGCCTGGTCTTTTGGTACGGCTCTCAGCTCATCTCTCGCTTGGAGTTAAGTTCGAACGCGTTCTTCGTAGCCCTCATGGTATGCATATTTCGTGTACTATGACTGGTTCCGACCATTCAACAGTTTCCCACAGAGTACAACGTTTGGGGCCATTCAATCAGGCAGTTTCTTCGCCCATGCGCCCGATATCTCCTCTGCTTACAGTGCCGCGGGTGCAATCGTAAAGCTAATTGACGCCGTTCCGGAAATCGATGCCGATTCTACTGCTGGCAAAACGTTCGAAGGGGAAAAGAAGGTTCAGGGCCAAATCCAGTTCGAGAATGTGCACTTCCGATACCCAACACGACCTGGCGTTCGCGTGCTTCGAGATTTGTCGCTCAAAGTCGAACCTGGCACATACGTCGCTCTCGTTGGGGCCAGTGGATGCGGCAAAAGTACCGTGTATGCCCATCCAAAAATTGATAACATGTTTCCATTGATGATCTCTTTAGGATCCAACTGATGGAACGTTTCTATGACCCTCTGGCTGGGCGTATTCTCCTCGACGGTAATCCTATCCACGAGTTCAACGTTCAAGAGTACCGGAAACAGATCGCACTCGTTTCTCAAGAACCCGTCAGTACCATTTATTGATATTATCTGCGATGACTCAGTTGGTCTTCATTAGACATTGTATGCTGGCACTGTCCGCTTCAATGTCTTGCTTGGAGCAAACAAACCCGAATCCGAGGTCACGGAAGAAGAGATTGAGGCGGCCTGCCGTGATGCAAACATCCTGGATTTCATCCGGTCCTTACCTGAGTGAGTCCACGGACATCGGATAGTTATACCCACTGACATCATTGCAGTGGCTTCGATACTGAAGTTGGCGGCAAGGGATCTCAGCTATCTGGTGGTCAGAAGCGTGAGTGGTCAATTTGCAACTGATCTCGTGGAAGACTAACAGGCAGCAGAACGAATCGCCATCGCTCGAGCACTTTTACGGAATCCAAAAGTCCTGTTATTAGATGAAGCGACGTCTGCGTTGGATTCAAATTCGGAGACAGTGGTTCAAGCAGCGCTCGACCAAGCTGCCAAGGGCCGGACAACGATTGCAATAGCTCACCGTCTTTCGACCATTCAGAATGCTGACTGCATGTGAGTCGTACTTTTTTTTTTTTTTTTTTCGGTCACGTTTAAATTATTTTATCATCTAACGATGGTACCTTATAGTTACTTCATGAAGGAGGGTCGGGTCAGCGAGGCTGGCACACACGATGAACTCCTCTCTCTTCGCGGAGATTATTATCAATACGTTCAATTACAAACATTGAGCAAGAAGTGAACTTCAATTGGGTCATTCCCATTTGACTATTCGCTGATCCCCGCTTTACGGTCGACATTCATTCATCATATGACCCGCCATCATGATATAATGTCGATGGATGACAAGCCCTTGCTTGTTTTCATAGACATTCATTTGCGGTGTTTACCTACATTTATCATGATCGGACAATGTAGTCGGATGAGTGAACTCGACTGAAGTTTGGGCGTTCTCCAGCTATCGAGCGTGTATGGCAACATATGAAATCAGTTCCAAGATCCCAGTCCTTCCTAGTGTCATGGAGATCCGATGCATTCCGTCGATTAGTACTTGTCCATTGCCAAGGGACTGTAGAATTGCAGAGACCGATGTCAAGTGGCAGTCGATGATCTAGATTTTGGCAGAGTACCGATTGCGTCACAGTTGAGCCGGCTCGCTCGCCGAGTGCCGCTGCGGAGTAGTTGTACCCGGCCATGGCTTTTGGTCCAGTTGCATCCCAATGTCAGACTTTACACCCACCCGCAGTTTGTTGAACCCCAAATTCGAGGGTTATAAGCTTCTTCTTCTCGACCAGGACAATGTAGTTCGCCGCTATGATCTCCCATACAAGACCACTCAAACCTCCTCCTACGGAAAGTCTCCTCTCACATTCGAGGAGGTTCAAAGCCGGATCACCCACAATCACTTGGTGCTCTCCCCGAACAAGGGGAGATGTATATACGTCGATGCAAATCACCAGGTGATCGTGATCGACGTCGCAGACGTGAGGCTTTGCTCTTCGATCCGTGATGTTACTGATACACTCCTATGACTACTACCCCGTTTGATTTGAAGTAGACTACCACAGATCCTTCTTTCACTGTCGCGTACGAGCTTCCCACTCCCGTCGCTGCTCCGCAAGTCGATCTGGTACATCACGAGTACCCCTCTGCCGCTTTCCTCGACGAATCTGTCGTCTTTGTCGGTGACGGACGGGGAAGCTTATATGTGCTCGACATTCCCATCTCTGGTTCTGCCTCCCTGCTTGCGAGTTTCGACTTGCTGGACAAGGAGGACGGCGCGGCGCCGAGGTCCTCCATTCCGTTTCGGTTGCACAACGTCGTCAGAACCTCTGACACGACCGCCGTAGCTCTTTTGTCGTCTAGACACTACGGAAAAGGCTCTGATGCGTCGGATCCGTCAATTAAACATCCCATGAAATATCACGAATTCGACGTATGGGCTGCCCGCTTCACACTCCCTTTTGAAATGCAGGTGGAATCTCTCGCCCTTGACATCGTCTGGCGCAGGCGTGGAGAAGACGTACCGATGCTCATGACCTATCACTGCACCAGAAACGCATATTTTCTGCTCGGTAGCTCACCGTATCGCAACATCGGCGATCCGCATGCGGTGAATTACGACCCATCTCCTGACGAGATCGCACCGATCCCCCGTCTAGAGGAAAGTCTGGACGCCGAAGGTCCTCCTCAGCCTACCAAACCATAT
This sequence comes from Leccinum arenicola, assembly GCA_038092295.1. Lineage (NCBI taxonomy): Eukaryota > Fungi > Basidiomycota > Agaricomycetes > Boletales > Boletaceae > Leccinum > Leccinum arenicola. Next base: position 43,364 of record JBBPQC010000015.1, on the reverse strand, counting down.
CCCTATTCCTGGACCCAAACGTCGGACGTCGTCACCGTGATCTTCCCCCTCCCTTCTACCATCGTGACGTCTCAGATCAGGGTTACTTTTTCTCAAAAGACGTTGACGGTACACGTCACGACGCCTCGCAGGGTGGAGAGTGTCACCTTTCCGCGATACTCGGCAAAGCAACTCTGGGACGGCATCCGTCCCTCGACGAGCTTTTGGACGTGGGACCGCGAGGGCGAACGAGAGTTTGGCATCCTCGCCGTTCACCTGGACAAACAACAAGAGGGCGCCAAGTGGTCCCACGTCTTTGCCGCTTCCGGTACGTCGAGCGCGGAAGCAGACGACGTGGATGTCCCGGAGACGCTCGATCCGTCGGAACTCTACGCTATCAGGGAGGCCCTCGAAAAGTACACCGTGGCGTTGCGAGAAGGCGAAGACGCCAGCGGCCTGGATCTCGGACGTGGGCTCCCTACGCTCGCACAGGGCGAGATGGACGAGGAGGTGGACGAGGGGGTGGGAAGGATCGCGTTCGTCACTTGGGTCGGCGAGGACGGGTCGTCTCCGGCGTGGTCCGCGGGTACGCGGGATGCCGCGTTCACTGTACTCTCGACGCCTCTTCCCGGCGCCGAGACGGGGCCGTTGAGTCTGGTGGTCAAAAACGGGCTCGACGGCACGCGACACGTGCTTCATGACGAAGATCAGACGAATGATGATGTTCATTTAGTGTGGAAGCACGAAAACACTTTCTCGGCTCTTGCCTTTGTACTAGCCTCAAAACAGGACACCCGGTTCACGTATCACGTCTCTGACACGGTCTTTGCCTTCGAATACGGAGCGCAAGATCGGGGAGGCAATGTCTACGTATATCGCAGTTCCACTCCAAAGGAGTTGTGGGCGAAACAAAGCGTGCTGGCCGTTGGACGGGCCGATGCTGGCTCCTTGTTAGGAATCGGCGCATTCACTCTGGGCAGCGAGAGCAGAAACACGATCATATGCCTTTGCGAAAACCAGCTTGTCATCCTGCGTAACGTCTGTTGATCTGGTGAAGAGAGTTTTCAAGCAGCTTATATCTGAACCACTAGTACGATGTACAACCTGTAAGGAAGTATAAGATGTATGTTATCGAGGTTCGTAACACGAGAGGATGAAGGGAATCGGGACCATTATGAGGGTAATCATGAACGATCGTTTGCTACAGATGCTACAACTGGAGCTAGGAAGGCTTGGAAATTGGTTGATGACAGCGAGGTTACAAAAATCAATAGATAGAGAAAGCGCGCTGAAGCCCAAAGCAGGGTCTGAATCAGCCCAGGGATGTGAGGCAGGATGAGGGATGTGACAAAAAAGGGGCGTATGGGAAAGTTATGCCACCAGCGGGTCCTCGCTGGTGTCCATAAGTCCTTCAGCTTTGGTTACTGGATGAGGCTCGTCTCCCAATGGTTGCGAGTGAAATTGTTTAACCGGTGCCACGTCACCGTTCAGCTTGAGCTGCGAAACGGGAGGCCCTTCGGATGATTCGTCCGGTGAATCAGGGGGAGGCTTGGACGCGTCGCCATTACTTTGGCTAAACGGGCCGTCGATGTCTTCATCTTCAATCTCCACCAACCGGGAGCCACCCAACCCATCGTCGAGCCCATCCTTCATGTCCTTTTCATATGCGGCCAAACGATCTCGCAAGGATGCAGCAGGATCCACTGGTCGTCCAAAACCAAAAGTTTCACCAAAGAATGACCGGCCAGGGTCCGCCTCCATATCATCACCGCTATCGTCGTCGTCGTCTGCAAACATGAGTCGAGCACCGGTATCGGCCACTATGCCGGTACTTGGGCTAAAGGAAATCCCCCCCGTGCTGCCCAAAACGCGAGCGAAACCTGAGAGCGCGGCGGCGCCAAATAATGCTGGTGGAGCATTGATTTCTTCACTTCGTTGACTCCGTAGTCGCTCCCGCTCCTCTTGAGCCTCTCGCCTTGCCTTGTACGCCACGAGTCGGGCTGTGGTATAGATTTGTGGAATAACATGGGGGGTGCTAAAGCCATGGGCAGTTTTGACGCGATCGCTAATCCAATCGTACCACTCTTGCTTTGACTTGCCATTGAGGATTGCGACGATGAGAATCGTCATGTTGTCACAGCCGATTCCTGTCCCTGATGATGTATCGGGGGCGAGGCAATGTGCACATATTTCCTCGCCAATTTCGTTGAGTTCTTTCCCCTCTGATACTTTTAGTCGGATGAAATCGACGACTTGTTGAGAAGTGAGACAATCCCAGATGCCTGTCGCGACGAGGTGAACATGAGTGCAAGTGGTGAGGGAGTGAAACAGACGGACCATCACAAGCCAAGACGAGGAACTCGTCTTCACGCGTGATTTCATGGACGGTAACGTCAGGGTCGGCGGTGATGACTTGCTTCTGGGGAATGAGGGAATAGTTTTTCTTGAACTCGAAATCGCCCAATGCTCTCGACAGGGCGAGGTTTCCTTGGATAGTATATGAGATGGAGGCCGAGGAGGATCGGTAACCACAGACCATTTACGCGACCATATTCAATGAATCCACCTGCACCCACGATGCGGGTTCGCTCGGCTAGAGGGAAGCGTTTGTTAAAGAAAGACGGACAAGGGAAGGGAGGGACGCACTATCATTTGAGGGCTTGTGATCGAAGCTAAGAGGTTTGACTTCGCCCTTGACGCTGATGACGGACCGCGAGTCACCAGCGTTGGCCTAAAAAGGGAGGTGGGGATGAGAGAGGTGCGCGAAAAATTCTGGGACTTACGACGTAAATCTTGTTATCTTGAGTCAGTAGAGCGGCGACGGCAGTACACCCAGACGAATCGCGGGTGTGGGAAGGGTCTTTGGGATGCGGCGGTGAGGCAGAGGGCTGGAGCGATGAGAGTGAGACATACCAGCGAGGAGATCCTCGTCAGTGCCAAGAAAAGCCCTTTTCATCGCATCGGCGTAACGCTTCTCGCGATATGCATCCTCGGTAAGGAGACGCCTGTGAACGTTTTTCCCTGCAAACTTTGCGACGGTGCTGCCTGTGAGGAAGTGTGAGAGGGGAGATAGGAAAGGGAAAAAAAAAAAAATACCGCCGTGGCCGTCATAAACGGCGAAAAAGGAGTTCCTTTCTTTGGAACCGTCTTCCAAGGATAGGACGGCAGCGTGTGCGTCCTCCATGGCTGTGCGCGGGAGAGGTGAGCGGGGATGGGTGTAGGGGATGAAAGATACAGACTGATCCTCCATCCTTGCATCTCTGAGACGGCGAAGAGAAAGCGATCATCTTGCCCGACCTCTGATTTCTTTTCGGTCACTGTAGGAAGGGAAGCGATGAGGGATGGGAAAGATAAAAGATAACGGATAGACACTGACCGGGCGATGAGAGGGTCTGACCCTGTAGAAAGAGTGAATGGAAGAAAGACAAAAAAGGAGTAGTAATATGTTACTGACCATGCCTTGTTAAGACGTAAAGAGGGTGGGGGCGGGGAAAGTACGTGTATGCGTGTTATGTGGTGGATGTATGCGCTCGTCCTTCAGCCAGTTCGTCGTCGACGGTCGCACCACCGCCGCAGGGTCACTCCCTATTTTGTCTTGTTTGTCTTTTCCTCTGCCACTGAGACTTTGACTCGTACTACTTCGTTGATCCGTGAACGTCGTTTTACCGCGTATTATCTCCCCGAGTTCTCCTTTCGGTTCTCCGTCTCCTCTATTACTTACGTCTCAATTTTGATCACGCGATCCGTATAAATGCTGTCGCGTGCCCACTTTTCCTTCGTCTTTTCACACTTCCCATATCATAGCCTTCGCTAAAATATTGCTCTGCCGTCGCTTGATCGTCATAGTAAGCAACCCCCCCTCGTTACCCTCGTCCCTCCATTCACTTTCCCTCCCGACGCAGATATGACGCATCGCCGGAGTCGGACATGGAGCACCTCGTGCTCCTCCACAACCTCCCAGTCCTCCATGGCATCAATCTATGCCAAGATAGGTCAGGGATCTCCGCTCGCAGAACCCACTGAAGGTCGCCCCAATGTCTACGGATCATTCACCACCACAGTCCCCGCTACTCCCTGGCTTCGTGCCCACCTCTCTCTCCTCATCCCACGCTCGACCAAGCGTTGTGCCAGGCAGCATGATCTAGACTGTGGCTACGATACCCCTCCCGATTCGCCTCTATCTTTCTTTAGCTCGGGCTCTAGGCGGAGCCCGTCCATCAGCCGCACCTTGACTGACTTTGACTCCAGTCCTCCCTCTGCGAGTCCGACACAATCTAACCCCTCCACCTCTCCACCATCGCCATTGATACCCATACCCCATCTTCATCCCGTCCTTGAAGCAATTGAAAAACGTTCCATGCTTTCCTGTAAGACGGTATGCTCCGCTTGCAAGAAAACAGGTGCCAATTTTCCCCGATGTCCACGTTGCGGTGAGATGTGGTGCTCCCGTGCATGCAGACTACAAGGGGGCAAAAAGCACATCTGTGCTAATAGCAGCGCGGTCTAGACCGCCTCTTGTTCGGTTCTGGAGCTTATGCTTTTAGATTTGGCTATCATATCTGCCTTACGCCGCCTCTCTTTCCCATTCAAAATTCCGTTTTACGTCTTTGGGCATCAAGGTTACACACCTGACCCTCTTCCAAAACTGTATTTTTGTCTACAATCTCGGCCGAGCCCACTATGTATACAAATTGTCCACGATAGTCGGAAACCCACGAGTCGTTTCAGGATAGAACTGATAACGAGATCGCTACGATTCTGCGAACACAATTTTTGTTCCCTGTGAGGGTACGATGCTGGCTACCTTTTGCTTCCGTTTTGCCTCCCACGACGGGTGTGATGGTCGATCCCCTTGCATCCCCCGAACAATACCTGGCCGCGCCCGGTCTTTCGTTGAACCCGATTTCTCTACGCCCTGAGAAGCCAGTATCGGCGTACGATCAGGTCGTACATATGACTTTCCCCTTCCAGATCGCCGATCAGCGTTCACCTGGTCGGGGCGACGTCTTATCCCACGGATCGTCATCTGTTGCGGTTTCTTGATGTGGTTGGCATGTTTCCCGAATTTCTTTTCCCATATGCTAGAAGCACGGATCAGAGCGCGGCAACGATCAGAGACATCACTCACGCCCTACGTGCCCGCTGACCCCGACGATTCTTTCTAGTTTCGTCTGCCAGCTTCGTTTCACCATCACTGAACTCGCTGCCCGAATCACCTTGAATGAAGCCAACAGAAAGAGAAGGGAGAAACTCGGATTGGCCATTGGATCCATGGGAGGGTAATAGTTTGCTCCTGGGACCCACGGAAGGAACGTCAGTTTCATCATCATCAATGCTCTCTGGGCCCGACGTCGCGTCGTCGGAGTGTCGCACATCCGAGTCTGCCGACCCCGCCTCTGATGATACATCAACCGTGCCAGACTCCCAACCGTCTTCCGTTTCAGTCATCGCTTCATCTCCACTCGCGTTCCCGTATCCCCCATCGCCCCTTTGACCAGAGGGCTTCATGACTCTATCACCTGTGGAAGAGGAAGCATCTGCATTGTGGCTAGCTCCTGTCTTTTTCCTCTTTGCAGCATTTGGCGGTGGTTGAGCCTTGTCTGTGACTTCCGCGACGTCCTCTGACCCCACGGACTGCAGCAACGTTCTCAACGTTTCCACTGTCAATACGACCTTTGATGCCAGTACCTTGGAACTCAGTATGCGACTTTGCACTTTTGCCAAAGGAGTCCCTGGCTCTCCGAGAGAAAGCAAATTCATGGCTAATTCTGCGAAAATTGATCGCATTAATGGGTTCGAAGAGAGCATCTTGTCCTTCTTGAGTTTAGTTGCCAGCGCCGAGTTGGCCAGTTTGTCGTAGCTGAAGTGCTGCAGCATGTTGAGTTCTAGCTGGCAGTCGCAGCCTGCATTCAACCCACCTTCAACACCTCCATCTGAACACCCAAGTCTTTTGCAACGTCGCTCTCCGGATCCTTGCGTCTGTATGGCAAGCAGCACGTTAGAAACCAGATCTGCAGCGCCAAGTTGACACTCATTCACCGAGCATCTTTCAGTTTCTTTAGCATCTTTTGCACCTCGAAGGTCCTCGCCTTCTTGACGATTCTACGGAGTTCCTTGAGAGACTGGTGCTGGGAAACAAAGAGTATTGGTCCCTTGATAATCGCAAAGATCGGCGTGAAAGACCTGCCAGTTTGCGGCGGAGCTTGGCCTCTTTGTCCTCCTCCTGGTCATGTGGTTAATATTGCAGGGGAATGAGCGCGCGGAGATCCGGCAAGTTGGAGTACCTCTAATTCCTTGTCATTTGGTCTTTTTCGCTTTACACCGCGAACGTTTTCCTCGGGCAAAGACTTCATGCGTATGATGCTAACACCGGATATCCAAACGAATAAAAAGCGTGTCGAGATATGGTTGTGGTCGGATATCGGAAGCCGGCAACGCAACTACTTGCCGGTATACGCTACTAATCGGGTTTCATAGTAACGTAATTTGGGTTATGGACTCCGAGTCAGGTCACAAATAAAGTTTGTAATCAGCCTCGCTGAGCAGGCCATGACGATGTCTGCCTATGTCGAGTACGAGCTTTGGGACACCAGCTTCAGTATTCTGACTAAACCGGAATTAATTGCTACTGACTAGGACTTTACCTACTAGATCTCATTGTCTAACCAGTAATATTAATAGCAAACATCGCCTGCTGACCTAATTAGCTAGCCTGCTTAGTACCGTCGATGTCGGACGACACGGAAGAGGGAAAACTTTTCAGGTCCTTTGAGCGTCGCGATGAATTCATTTCCCTTCAAAACACGCTTCTCGCATTGGACCTAACAGCCGAACCCATCCTCGAAGAGAACCGTGTCGAGTGCGATGGCTTACGGAGGCTTAGCATGATAGTATGTCTATTCGTCGATAACGTCTCGTAGCCTCAGCGATCGAACGTCGCGCAGCTAGCTGAATACCAAGAACAATCCTATCTCCTGGATCCCTACCTGGAGGATCTCGTCCTTCCCGTCGCGGACTGCCTAAGAATGCACGCCAAAGCGTGCACGTCCGACTCATCCGTCACGTCTTCCGTGAGCCGGGTGGGTCGTCTGGCTGATTTGCTGTACAACTACATCAAATTGAGGGGATATAAAACGATCAGTCAGTGATTCCGTTCGTTCTGTCACGATCAGTGCCGTGTCCTTAAAATAACTAGCTAGGTTTTTCCCGCACGAAATCGCGGACGTGACCGTCGCCATCGACTTTATTCGTTTGCCCGATGGGCCCGCTGCTCATCCGTCTCAGTGGGCTCTGCGTTATGTCGTGCTACTATGGATATCCCTCGTTTGCAGAATCCCGTTCGATCTGGAACAGTTCGATGAACCCGGTCACAAAGGGCGAACTGCTAGTATGCTCGAAGCCACCGGTAAGCTGTATCTGGACTATGCAGGCCTAGAGCGCGAAGCTGCCGCTGTGCTCCTTTCGCGTCTGTATATGCGGTGGGTCCTGCCGTGCGATTTCGAGCAGGTGCTAAACCAGAACAGAAAGGATACCAAGCAACGATGGTCGACTTTCCTCACGTGGTCCAATTCTGTGCTGCAGGAAGCGAAACAACTGTTCTCTGTGAGTGTATTGTGATCATCGTCCATCTGGCCTGACGAGGTTAGGTTATTGGTGTCTTGCAAGTGTTGTGCGAATTTATCAAGTCTGGTGCTTTGGAGGAGTCCCGCTCCGCCACCTCTACACTGTTGGAGATATCGGAGAACATTGGAAAAAACGAGGACCTGATGAGCAGCACCCTTGTTCGCAAATATAGGGCGAAACTGTTGTCAAGGGTAGGGCTTCGGCTGATGCCCCCAGGGACTAGAATTTCCAGGATGAAGAGTCCGTAAATTATCGTGCTCTGGTCAAGGCATATCCTGAAGTCGCTTCATTAGTTCGCACACTGGAAGTAACAGACGCTCAGGATAGAACCCAGATAGCCGACGAGGATGACGACATAGACGTGCCACAAGAAGTTGAAGTTATCCTACAAGCGTTATTCGATTCTTTGCAAGACAAGGTAACTAAGTGTCACTGCCTCTCATGTCTTAGTTGAACCTTTCATTGGGTAGGACACTGTGGTTCGATGGTCCGCAGCCAAAGGTGTCGGCAGGCTTGCGGAACGTCTCCCGAACGACTTTTCTACACAGGTTCTTGAGACCATCTTGAACTTATTTTCCATACACAGCATTGCGGGTGCTTCCGTCTATGACACGCCATCTGTCGCCGAGGCAACATGGCATGGTGCATGTCTGGCGACCGCCGAGATGGCACGCAGAGGCCTCGTGCACCCATCATTGTTACCCCAATTACTTGATTGGTTATCCAAGGGAAGGGCACGAGTTTCTTTGAGATGCAGAAGCTTAATTTAATACCTATAGGCCCTTTACTTTGACATCCGAAAGGGTGCGCATTCAATCGGGTCCAACGTGCGAGATGCCGCAGCCTACGTCATTTGGGCCCTGGCAAGAGCTCAGGATGTTTCCGACCTTTCCCCACATGCTGTCAAGTTATCACAGTGCCTTGTTTGTGTCTCTCTGTTCGATCGGGATGTCTCCATTCGGAGAGCCGCAAGTGCTGCATTCCAAGAGCACGTAGGCAGGATGGTGCGTCGCCATTGTGCTTCCTACCTCCTCAGTCACCCTGAGCATTCTCTTACGGGTTCAGGGTTTGTTTGCTCATGGTATCGACGTGCTCCGTAAAACGGACTTTTACTCTGTGAGCATAAGGCGCAACGCGTTCCTCGCGGCCGCTCCACAAGTAGCCGAGTAGGTCGTCTCTCTGCTGAGCTTCGCAGTTTTTCCATTTTTAACTGCTGTGTGGCAGACATGTTGAATACCGTTCGGGTCTCATCGATCACCTGATTTCGATTGCGCTGCGTCACTGGGATGTTGTGATGAGACAGCTGGGTGCCAAGTCCTTGAGGCTAGTATGCGAGATCGACCTCGCGTCGTTAGGGCCGACATGCGTATCGCGATTGGTAAGCCATGATTTCCAGGTTACTGTCGATGATGAACCCGGATTGGTCAGGCACCATTACTACGTTCGGTGGACACCACGAATATCCATGGTGTGATGTTGGCGCTAGCGGAGTTGGCCGATGCTTATCAGCGACAAAACTTTCCGGATGTGGATGAGAAACGGAGAGAGGTCAGTCAAATCATGACGATATCGCACCTGATTATCATATGATCCTTGGACAGATTTTCGATCTCATCGGACATGTCTCGAAGGACGTCATTCTCGCGCCTCGGAATGAGCAAGTTCTCTGCGCAACTTGTAGTCTCATCGCCGTCAGTATCACCGAGCGGGAAGCACAACAAGCCCAAGACCAATCACCTGTCCCAGATTGGCGGTATATCGTCGATCAAGGGCTTCGCCACAGGGGTATTAATGCACAGGAGGCAGCCGCAACCGCGATGGCCACGATGAGTTCTCTCACGGACTGCTCCGCGTTGGTTCAAAGATAAGTCTTTCATTTGCATATCGGGTATGTGCCGGTGTGTGTGTACTGAATTCCCTCCACATTGATCAAGGAATTCAGACACGGGTTGCCGTCGTTGCAGCAGAGTCTGGGGCATGTGTTGGGCGTACTTGACTACGATGCACACCCACATGTCCTCCCTGAAGTGGTGGATTGCTTGCTGGAAAGCGTCAGTTCGGAGGTGAGGGTCCCGATTCCAAACCACAGTCTCCGCATGTTACCCTCATTAAACCGGTGATTACAGTCAGCCGCAAGAATGACAAATGTCGAGGCGCGCCGAAACTGCTACCTGGCTATCCCGAAGATCTTTACGAATATAACTCCGAGGTTGGTGGAACGTATGTTTTTCGTTTCCCGATGAGGAGATATTTTATGCCCGACCACCCAATCGTAGATTTCCGATCGGGCACCGTCTGTGCCGTTTTCGATGCATTGGACAGAGGGCTGGAGGACTACACCACGGACGAGCGTGGGGACGTGGGGTCATGGATACGCATCGCGTGTATCCGTGGCCTGAGTTCAATCATCGGAGATCTATTCCGCGTTTCTGGCAGCCTGCCGAATTTTTCTGCATATTTGCCACCCCACAGATACCACGCTGCTATTGGAAACATTCTTCGGCAGGGCGTGGAGAGGCTCGATAATGTCCGCCAAATTTCTGGCGAATGTTTCATGCGCATCCTGAAGCTTCAGCTCCCCGTTGCAGAGCATGCAGAGAGGTGGCAAATAAAAAACATGGGAGTGATGGAGGAGTTATTTTTTGCGTGAGTAATTTCCCGAAACAGCGGCAGAGACGGCGGATGAACAAATTTATGCAGCAAGAGCGGCGATGAGCACACCAGCTGGAGTGACGGAGGGTGGATATTTCCAAAGGCCGTCAAGATCCTCGAGATACCAGAGTATCGGAGATCGGTGCTGAGTGGTTTGGTAATGAGCGTCGCCACGAGGACGGGCAGCACCGTATGTTGTTCTCCGTCGTATTGGGTTCCGACAGGAGGCTCACATATCAACATATCAACGAGCTAGCAACGGCCTGCAGCAACGAGTCTCGCTGGTTATACGAAGACGTTACCCCTGACTGGTGTTTCGGAAGAACAATACAGCCTGTCGGAATTTGGGAGCGACCTCGTCGGCCTGGCTCGTTCGAATCGGGTTTCCAATAACGTGGTGATACCGGTACTGCATACGTTCAATATGTTGTTCGAGGAAGATGCCTTGGCGTCTCTCTCGGAATGTGAGAGGGGTGCCGCATGGTAAGCAGCAGTCCGGTGGCGTGTATGCACAACTGACATTTGTGTGTAGCGTCGATGCCTTGTTGTCCATCTGCTGCAAAAACGTGTTGCGAATCAAGAACATTCAACGTCTCCAAGAATCAATGAAGATGTAAGTCACAATTTGTTAAAGCGGGCTGAACCGATGCGATCTGTCAACATGGCGACGATACAGAGTTATCAACCTGTGGACGCTTCCTTCGGTTGCGAAAGCATGCTTATCCACAATTGCCGAGTTACTCGAGCATCCTTACCCCAGAGTATGTATTTTTTGCCGATCGGGTAAGGAAGGATAGTGAATTATGCAATCAGGTTCGATCGAGCACGGCCGAGCAACTGTACATTGTGCTGCAGAGCAAAGATCTGGGATGGGAGCCAGACGAACGAGTCGAGGAGATGCTTGTCGAAACGGAATGGTGGGTCGTCCATTGAATGAATGGGCGCGAGTGGTGGTTCTGATTGAACGTGTCTGGCAGGTCGTCTGAAGATGTGGATAAGGTGAAAGACATGGCACGAGGCGTGGTGGATGCCCTCGGGTCAGGAATGAACGCATTATAGTTGCCTTATATAGTAATAGACCTAACGGCCTGCCCTTTCGGGCGTGGGAATTTTCGGCTGCGTGCCAGGCCAGCCGACTCGGGGACGGTGAGCGCAAGTTTGGACCCTCTCTCTTCGTTCACTGCGGTCATCGCATTGTCGTCGTCGCCATCATCAATCATGTCTGTTGACCCTCGCATTACCGATACTGAGCTGGCTGCAATAAATGCGGCTGCGGTGACGCGAGAGTATCGTGTACAGCCTCATCTCGGTGTGTTCGCCAGCACGGCCCGTTCCTGTCCTCGTCCGACTCCGTTTCTATAGATTATCGCACCGTATCTGCTATCAACGGGTGAAAATAATATGATTGTTCTAACGCATCGCTCATTGACCGTTTTGCAGGCCGCTCGTCGTCCTGGACAATGTCAAGGTGGGCAGCTGCATATCGCGCTCGACACACCGACGGGGCTGACGCCCGAACAGTTCCCATCGTACAACGAGATTGTGCAGCTGACCCTTCCTGATGGCTCAAAGAGAGGCGGTCAGGTGCTCGAGGTCCAAGGAAAAAAAGCGATCGTGCAAGTCTTTGAGGGCACTTCAGGCGTGGACGTCAAAGCGACCCACGTCGAATTCACCGGGAGCAGCATGAAGCTCCCTGTCGCAGAGGATATGCTTGGTCGCATCTTCAACGGTTCCGGAAACCCCATCGACCAAGGCCCGAAAGTGTTTGCTGAAGACTATCTCGATATCAATGGTGCGTTGAGCTATCACGTCTCGTTGTGCCCGTACAAGGTTTAGTTTAGGCTCTCCGATCAACCCGTACTCTCGGATATACCCTGAGGAGATGATACAAACTGGGATATCCACAATCGACACAATGAACTCCATTGCCCGCGGACAGAAGATCCCTATCTTCTCAGCGGCAGGTCTACCGCACAACGAGGTAGCCATAACGTTGACTTCTGTGTGCCTATCGCTGACGGGCTCACGTCAGATTGCTGCGCAAATTGTACGTCAAGCTGGGTTGGTGAAGCGTCCCACGAAAGACGTGCACGATGGGCACGAAGACAACTTCTCGGTCGTGTTCGCTGCGATGGGTGTGAATATGGAAACTGCGCGGTTCTTCAAGGAGGACTTTGAGTCCAACGGCAGTCTTGACCGAGTGACGCTGTTCCTGAACTTGGCCAACGATCCGACCATCGAGCGTATTATAACGCCTCGACTTGCGTTGACGACTGCGGAATACTACGCGTACCAGTTGGAAAAGCATGTGTTGGTGATATTGACGGACATGTCGTCGTACGCAGACGCGCTGAGGGAAGTACGTATGGATGGTTCGGGTGCCTCTGTGTCGTGTAACTGATGTGATTTGAAAAGGTATCTGCTGCGCGGGAAGAAGTGCCCGGACGTCGAGGCTACCCGGGGTACATGTATACGGACTTGTCGACAATTTACGAACGTGCTGGACGTGTCGAGGGGCGGAACGGTTCGATTACTCAAATTCCCATACTGACCATGCCGAATGACGGTGCATCCCTCGCATGAATCTCAAGCTCCGCTGACTGATACCGATCTCATGCAGACATAACGCACCCCATTCCTGACCTGACAGGATACATTACCGAAGGGCAAATATTCGTCGATCGGCAATTGCACAACCGACAAATATATCCTCCCATTAATGTGCTGCCATCACTTTCACGGCTGATGAAAAGCGCGATCGGCGAGAAACTCACGAGGAAAGACCATAGTGACGTATCGAACCAGCTGGTGAGTGGTGCCTTGATTGTGGTCATGGTTTTATGATTATTGACGGAAGCCACGTGTTTGATAGTACGCCAAATATGCGATAGGAAGGGATGCTGCTGGGATGAAAGCTGTTGTCGGTGAGGAAGCACTGTCGGCCGAGGACAAGCTGGCGTTGGAGTTTTTGGACAAATTTGAGCGGCAATTCGTCGGACAAGGTGAGAGAGAGCGAGAGATGTGATTGTTGATTCTGACTAATGTGATGTTCAAAGGGCCATACGAGTCACGCACAATCTTTGAATCGCTGGACTTGGCGTGGACACTGCTGCGTATCTTTCCGAAGGAACAGTTGAACCGCATAAACCCGAAGATTATCGCGGAATTCTATGGACGGAAGCCGACAAAGAAGGCAAGCGATGAAGAGGTGGAGGAGAAGCTCGTTGATGCGTAGATTATGATAAGTACTAGTGGACATGACGTGGAGGAGCGCATCAATCGATAAGATGGTACGAGTCAATCATGGCCGCGGAAAGAGGGAACGTGGGGATGGAGAGGATGATGGAGACGGGAGGGGGGCTACACGTTTCCAAGGTGGATCGATCGTGATTTTTTTTAAAGTTATTTATTGTCGGACAGCGTGGCAGCCTGCCAGTGCCGCAAACCTTGCAAGCTTTTACCCGCTTTGACGACCTTGCTCGCACCGCCAGGCAGGCAAACCTCAAGCAAGTCTCCATGCGACTGATATAACCGTCTTTTCCTTCTTTCTTCCTCTCTCTTCCTCTCTCAAACAACTCTCCATGGGTGACCTCGGCCAACCTCTCCAGGAAATTAACTGCAGAAAACGAAAGGCCGACCAGGACGTCGACGATGTCTCTCCTTCCTCGGTCGCTACTACATCTACCGACAACATCCTAGCAGACCGTCCACACGCTCCCAGGCAGCCTCCCTCCTCCCCCTGGCTCTCCACCGACACCGCTCACGCAGTATGGCCCGCTGATAACTCCCCTTCCCCCTCCCCTCCCACCTCCCCGCTCAACCCAGACCCCGTCCGCTTTCCAAAGCGTCCCCGCGTCGACACCGATCTCGCAAAGTCTCACCCCCGTGTACAAGACAGACATCCCTCCCCAAGAACCTCCCTCCCCCCGCACTCCTCCCCTCGCCGCTCCCGCAGAAGGGATCCTCTCTCCCCGTCCCCGTCCCCCCCTCAGACGCCCATCCTCAGGATCGATCCCTCTGCAGCCAACGTCCATCCCGCCACCCTCCAGCCCCCCCTCCCCCACATAGATCTCTCCTCTCCCCATATCCCGTCCCTACATCCCCTCATCAACCGGCAGACACTCAAGGAGCTCGATCTCAGTGCCATCTTGCGCAATCCACAACTTCGTACGTCCCCTCGTCGCTCTCCCGTCCTTTTGCTCACTCCCTTTCGACAGGCCACGACCTCCTCTTCGATGCAGGCTTGCAGTTCAGACCCACATCTGGCCGCAAAAAGCGCGACCTCTCGGACAGGTACTGGCGTGCCGTCGCACAGGAGCTCGAAAACGGATGCACCTGCGTCTCCTTCGACATGCAGTGGCGTCCAACAGATTGTATATGTGTCTGCCGTCGCGTCGCTCTCCCCCATCAGATCCCCGTCCTCACTTATTCCACTTCCCGTCGCGTTCTCACTCTCCGAATGCCTTCTCGCATCCGTCTACTCCTCACAGAATTCTTGGAAGTCTTGCTCTTTGTCATCCAGCCTTTGACCAGCATTTCAGACACCTACGGTAACCCCTCCACTTTCCAAGCTCAGATCGAGAGACACGCAGCCCAGGCTGCGCATCTCCGATCTGTCTTCGACCCAGAACTCATCTACCAGGAACTTCAACATAATCTTTTCGATCCCTCCGGTCTCTTCATCGTCATCGGTCAGACCCTCAAGAGCCACTGTGCACCCATGCGAGATCGCGCCGTAGATGCCATGGTCGAGGTCGCCAAGGCCTGTGCACCCGGCGGTGGAGGCAGTAAGGCGGATGCCGTCAAGGCAGTGCGAATGTGTTTGGATATTCTCGAGCTCATGAAACTCGTTCGTCCTTCTGATTGGTCTTTCATTTGGTATGCTGACGTATCTTTTTCAGGACATTGCCAACCATCAATTACAAACCCTCCGCCCTTTCCTCATCGACAGTTCTGGTCAGTATGAACTCAAGGCTTTCAAAAGCCGCAGAGGAACGAGTTCATCCCTTGATGTCACACGGGAATGGATCAAGTCATCCCACCGCCAGCTCCTCGCATCGTCCGCTTTCCCCCACCCCTGCTTCCCATCCGGGTCGTTGGATTATGGCACCCTTTCACACACGCAAAAAACATACGTCAGTGTGCTCAAGGGGCTCACCGACCTCGTTTTCAATCCACCCTCCCCCGGATCATCAGCACCGCACTCCTCCTCCTCCCCCTCCTCACCCATACAATCCATGTACCCCTTGCCCTCGTACCCCGAAACCACGTATCTCGACAGCGCACGCCTATTGGTCCTTGCTGCCGATGCTGCCGATACGGTTGCAATGTACATGTTCTTGTTGCTGTACCGCCAACTCGTGTTCTCGGATACCGGTGATTTACCGGGTGTTCCGCGAGATCAATCACGAGTGAGCGATGGAGAGCTCCTCAAACTCAAAAAAGAAATTAGGGATATTTCCTCTTCGCATCTCGGACACTGCTTCAAGTACGGCAGCGTGGAGCCATCTTCCATCTCCGACGCCGACCGCGAGAAATGGACCAAGACCAAGCAGGCAATTGTGCTCCAGGTCGCGCTCAGAGCCAAAGAGGCTCAGCTGGGCTCTTCCAGCCGCCCACGTTCATCAGGAGACAATGAAGCACCACATCTCCACGCTCCAGACGAACGCATGCTAAAGCTTGCCGAGCGTTGGTCAGAAACGCACGTACGACCAAACTCGGCACTTGGCACGATGCTCAAGAACAAAATCCGCGACTCCGTCTTCAGCCAAGTACTTGCCGTCGCTTATCCACCTAGAAACTCATTACCCCTACCTCCCAAGACGGCAGAAAACGGGGCTTGCACGCCCTCGAACCTGGCTTCAGGCATGGAGCCCCTTGCCGACGAGATACGCTCTCTCGCCGAGCGACTTGGCCGCCTAGCACAAATACATCTCGGCGTTTACCTGCCACTCTACGAACAAGAGGATATTTTATCCGCCGTTATGACTGTATCCACCTAGTTCCTTGCGTTCATTTCTCTTAGACTTTTCCTCTTACTCACTACCACTAGTATACCCATCATTGTTTCCATCTTGTCGGGCGATCTACGGGTAACATTGTGATCGAGAATTTGAAGCAGCAGTAGCCAACAGAATCAATTACCATAGGCATGCAATAATACCAGTTTACGAAACAAAACCTGCATTCTAGCGAGCGCAGTTGCCTAGACACTATAGGATCCTGCGCCGTTTGGATCCTCTCGGTGGCTCCACTGGACGCCTTATCTTGCCATTTGACGATTCCGTGGCCTCGCTCCGGGGAAATGGGCGCATCTTTTTCTCTTTCTGACTGATTTTCTTTTGCTTCTTCTCTGCCGCCTTCTTCACCGCCTGCTTTCCACCAACCGCTGCGATGGCCTCAAGACGGGCTTTGGCTAGAAGTTGTTTCTTTTCGGCTGTCGACGTAAAAGGCACGTCAATATTGACATGTTAGGAACCCGAGTCGTATATGGGGCCTTACACTGTTTCATCCACCACTCCGTCTTGCCTCGCTTTCTTTTTTCGTTTTCACTCTGCTTGGCAATCTGGATCGCTTCGAGCTCAACGCGTTCCCGGTTGTCCGTATTGACGGCGCTCTCGCTCCTTTTCATCGCCCGCTCGAGCCGGCTTACCTCTTCTTCGCGCTCGGCTCTCAGATGCGCTGGCGAGTTGGCGACGAGTTTGCGCGCGCGTTTGAGGTGTTCGCGGAGCGTCGTGAGCTCGTCTTTGCGTAGCCCCGACAAAAAGTCATAGTGTCGCTTGAAATTGGAAGTGTCGGTGTCGTGACGACCGACGGAGTGCGCGAAGCGGGGGTCTCTCGGTTTCTGGTAGCGAGCGAACGCGTGTGTGAGAGGAAGAGGATGAAGTCATGCGGCTGAGATACACACGGGCAGTTGGTCGTCAACGACGACGCGTCGGCGGCTCACCGGGCGTTTGGAGGTGACTTCTGTAGGCCTGCAGCGGTGGGATCGGCATGAGCGAAATAAAATTGGCAGAAGGAGCTGCAAAGAGTGGGAGGTACTCACGCATGCTTGTTCGCTCGTTTGGCGAAATCGGTCTTTGGTTTCTTTGGCTTGTCGTCCTTGTCTTTGGAAGGAAGAAGGGACGCGTCGTCGTCACCATGCAAGGATTGCGTATCAAAATCGTCGGTATCGCTGTCGGTGTCGCTGAGGGCTTTGGCTTTGGCTAGAGAGCGCTGTGCGTTCCGGAGCGTTCCGAGAGGTAGAGTAGATAGATCTACGACGATACCGTCATTTTTAGAATCCCTAGAACCAGCGGACGAAAAATATAAAAAAACGCGTCGGGGAAGCACGTACCCTCTTCGAGCGAACGCTTCAGCCGGAGGGCAGTACGAGTGTCAGCGGGGGGAGGGTAAGAAGACGTGAAGCACCCACCAGTCTCCGTGAATGTTCTGCTTTGCCCGTAGTGTGATCGTCGGCACTGTCTTCGCCGTCATCGTGCTCATGCAAGTCAGAGTCTGACCCACTGGCAGAGCCGTCGTCCGAAGTCGACGCTTGCAGCTCGAGTTGCTCGTCGTCCATCCACTGAGCGACTCGTGGAGCGTCAACGTCCTCTTCTTCGCCGCTGTCCGAGTCTAGGGAGGCGTCTTGGTCGTCGCTCTCCTGGCCGTCATCCTCCTGAAAGCGCACCGCGTTCGAGGTGGAAAGCCTTGCAGGTTCGACATCCTCTGATTCCGACATGAAATCGATGGCTTTCGGCCGAGCTTTAAATTGTTTCAGAACCTGTTTGGCCTTTGATTGCTGAACATTTCCGTGACGAGCAGTCGGCAATCGTCGGGAGGGTCTGTGAGCGGGAGTCATATTGTCATGCTCAGATCTTGGTGCACAGATAGTAAGATTCGCGGAGATCAACAAGACTCGAAAATTCAGTGACCGTGTGTTTACTTCAAGAGGCAAATATTTTTGGAAGTCTATTAGACCAAACAAGGACAAGCTACACATGGCTCGATCATAGTACTCACATGGCAGTGGCACGCGAGTTCATACGATGCACGCTCAACACTCGCGTTGCAACAATAGTTACTACCCTTATATACCCAAAGTTCGAACGGGATAGTTTATGGAAAATAGCAAAGTTTGGCTTGAAGATGAAAACGAATGTGCTTGGGGGTATACTGGTATGGATGCCTACTACTCTAAGACCTGTCGGGTATAACTGATAGGCGGTGTGAACTTCAGTCCTGGCTCGAGTTGTTGATGTAGAACTCAGGGCTATCGTTGCCAGAGTCACCCATCACTGCAGTGAACGAGTCAGCTACTGACTACGATGACGATAGCTGACTTACAGTTGATTTGGTACAACCCAGAGTCGACAGGAGGGACTGTTATCAAGACTTCCCCATCCCAGAGCGAAAAACCCGAAGCCAAGGGGATTTCTAGTAGCCTTGGTCAATGTTCGTAATCAGTAAACTGAGCGATAAATCTACCAAGATCAAGGACGCCGTTTTGGACGAGGTATATTGTGCCTGTAGGGTTGGTGATTTCATTAGGGGCATTGCTGGTATCCCTGTCAAGAATATGATGTGAACATCACTTTGCAATACGAAGATGTGTCGACATACCATCTGACATGATGGCTTTCTCCTGTGTTCCAAACGGTGTTACCGTCGGGGTGTGTGATAGTTGGGGTCCATACATCCAAGATCTGAGGCTTAATCAAAGCTTGGGAAAGGGGGCATGATGCTGCGAGGGCAAACAAAGCGAAGAGACGAGTGGAGATCATGGTAGACGCTGTGAACTGGAAGGACGAGGATGATGCCCGACGAGTATTTATACCCCACGGAAGGTAATGGGCGACATCTACTACCTGTGTCGTGACGTCGGCACCGAGCAGGCACATCTAGACGACAGGCATGTGTTAGAGGGCCGTGCCACGGACACCATGGACTCTGGTTGCCTCGGAAATGTCCGTGTTTCAAGATATTGCCAAAGTTCATTGCCTCAGTCGAGGCTGCTGTTTACCGAAGCTGACAGGGATACAGTACTTGCCAAGTAGAGTATATCCGTGCTGGCAGTCTGAATGCAAGCCAAGTACATCGATATCGCTAGAGATGAGATTCCCTCCTGCATGCTGAAACATGCAGACCTCTATGCGGCGAGGGAACCTAATAGCCTTGATTGTAAAGAGACGAAACGGCAGCAGCATAGCCTTGTGGTCAATCGGCCGATTCGACCAATCAGGACAACGTGCGTGACGGAACTAGTGCGTTGCCAATGCCAAGGTCGAAAATCGCTCCGAGGGGAACTTATTGCGGGTGTAGACAAAACGTACTTAACAAGATCGTGACTAGGTCGTAACTTAAGGAAAAGAAATGCATTGATGATGAGCAAGAGAAGGTGGTGACCGACTTGGTGGGGGGTGAGGACGAGCGTACACGTCACGAGCAACGGTGACGTCGAGGACAAGCACGATGATCGATCGAGGGCGAGGGCGAGGCAACGACGTGCAGCGACCGTTGTGCGCTGTCGGCGGTAGTTGCTGTCAGTGCATGCCGCGGATGAGCAAGGGCAAGGGGCGAGAACGAGGGTGATGACGAGCTCAGGACAACGGACATCCGCGCGTGCGCGTGCACGTGCAAGGTGGGGGAGCGGTCCCGTCGGTCCGTCGCGAGCAATGTTTCAGATCACGTGCGACGCGGTGCCTTCACGTGATGTGTATGTAAATCAGACCAAATACTGAACGCGACGCGTAAACGAGCGCGTTTAATTGCGTGAATTATTTTATTTTATTTTGTATTCTATTTAGCCGTCGTCTCATACTCGCTTTGCTCTTGAACCACGACAACGACGACGACGACGACACTAACTTCCTCGTTGTCGTAGCCGTGTTCAGTGCTCCCCTTATGAGTCTTCCCACACCTCCTGCCACCTCCCATCACCGCGACAGGGAAAACCGCATTCCTGGCTCCCGTGTTGCCTGGGCCCAGCAAAACCAGTATTTCATCCTCTCCTACTCCCATACACCGTCTATTCCTCATCATTCTCGACCATGCATAGAACAGCCTACCAAATCCATCCTCAAAAAGTGTCAACACGCCTCGCTCCTGCCCCCGGAGGAGAACCAGAGAGAAATTACACCGGAGCCCGAAGACCCTCTTGTCGATCTCGCTTACCTTTCTAGGCCTGTCCAGCAAATAATATCCCCCGACTCTACCCTTCGTGATCTCATCGAGGCCTATTCCATTCTCCATGCCCGTTTACGAGCAGCGGTCCTGAGCTCAACAGATGCGGACGCGTCTTGGCCCCTCTTTCAGCCCCTCCGCAAGAACACCCATGCCTTCACCCAAGCCGTCGTCCGCGATCTAGGCAGAGCACTCGTCGAGCCCAAGTCTGACCCCACACCGGAAGATGATATTCCAATGGACTGTGAGAAGGAATGGGAGGATGAAGAGGCTCTTTCTCTGCTCCCTTCTCCAAAGAAAAGCCCGAAGAAGAAGAAGAAGCAGGGCATGTCAGCTTCCCAAATCAAGTTTGCTCGGGATCTTTGTACTACAACACACGCCGTTCTGCGACTCCTCAGTGCTATATTCACCTTACCACCCCTTCATCAAATCTTCGATGGTACGTTCCTTGCAAATACTTGTTTGCTGTTAGAAACTCAACTATTTCCAGATTCTCAGTTATGCGACATGCTCACACACGTGCTAGCCATTCCTATGGCGGATACGTTACCCACTCCTAATGCACGAAAGACGTGTGCGCTAGCAATCTGGCTACTACAAGTTCAGCGCCTCCCCGAAACTGTCCTTCTTCCTGCTCGTGATCGTATCGCATTTGCTCTTCGGCGTGGCATGGAAGGCGAGCTTGGGAAAGAGGGTAAGAAGGGGTCCGCATGCGATGGCCTTAAGGTACGCGTCCATTCCAACGAGCGAGCCTGTACTGATTTATCCTCGCAGGCCGTTCACGATTTGTCTCTCCATCAGCCAACCACCTTCATCCCTGCTTTCGTTGAACTATTGCCATCTATTCTCGCTAATCTATTGGCACCAACGTTGGCCTTGCGAACCCAAGCGTGTCATGCAATCGGAGGATTCGTGCTGGGCTGCGTTAGTCTCCCACCCTCATCTGTTCACGTCCGTATATCAAATGTTGTTTCCACCTTCCTGTCGACTTCCCCTTCGTCACCCCGTCGAAGCCCCACAAAACCTACAGTCGAGCCCACTATCATTCGAACACTACGGACGACACTTGGCACCGTTGATCCTCAACACGTCGCCCAAGGCCCTGCGTGGGCTTTGAGTGTCCTTGCATCTCTAATCGTGCTGCTTGGTCCTTTAGTTTACACAGATGTCCGGCTGACTCGCACCATATCCGCACTGCTTTCTCTCGCTATGCGCAGCAAAAAGAGTTCTGTTCGTGCCCTCGCCTCTCTTCTCTGGAGGTGCATTGCTTGGGCATACCTTCAACCACCTTCGGATCTTTGTCTCGAAGGCGGTGTGAATCATCAAAAGGATAGCGAAGAACCAGACGTTCAACTAGCTCGGGAAAGCTTTTGGAAGCTCGTCAAGTCCGTAGTTGATATGGGCACAGGTGTCTCAACTGTGGCGGCCCTCCTTGGAGATGACTCGGATGACGATGATCGGCTGAGGAAGGCTCTACTGCTTGTCAGGATCATGGTCAATAAAGGTGGCCAAACCACTCTGGATGCTATAGACATTGCAAAGATTCTCGTCAGCTGTGAGAACAATGCCAAGCCTTGGTCCCTGCAGAATATGTTGCCCCATTCGCTGTTTTCCTCGATTCCTGGATTGCTAACTGCCGACTACAAGACACTATCCAGTGCTGTAAAACCAATATTCGATGAATGTCCACAGCTGAATCATATTCGACCATTGACTCGGGATCAACTCTCCAGGGATTGGGTATTTAATGAATTGATGAAGATCTGGAGGGCTACTCTTGGTTGGTTGGAGATACCTGATGGCTACTCTCTGCCAGTAAGTTTAACCAATTCGTGTAATACGTCGCTCACGAATGGGACCAGTCCGAGACGGTCGCAACGTGGAATGGTCTCCTGAAAGCTAATGTTACCGTCCTTCTCGGTTGGTAGTTGATCACTGGCATGATCTCTCGCATTACTGAACCTTTGGAACTCAGATGCCGACAACCATGATGGTGTTATCGACTTTGGCTCCAAAGCTGCCAGCGTCCTCGCAGAAATCCTCTGTGATTCTCAACTGCACCTGGCCGTGACCTCTTGTCCAAGTTCTTCGGCGATCAGTTCCCCTTCAATAGTAAAAAAACGATTCACAGCTCGGTCCAATTCTGCGGTGAAACTTGGCGCCGTTAGGGCACTGTGGGCATGCATGCGTACCACCTTCCCCAACGATTTGCTGCATGCGGGTGGAGCAAAACTGCTGGAGTGCCTTCTAGAGGATGAATCTGATCTTGTCTGGGAAACTGATACTCCAGATACTGCAAGAGCAGAATGGGCGAAGTTGTGCGCAGAGACCCTGGCCGTCTGTGACACCGAGGTGTTAGAGAAATTCTGGGTGAAGAGACGGCAATCCTATACCAGCATGCCGTATGAATCTGGAGTACGGAGTTTGATATGGAGTTGCTTCGTGAAGACGTGGACCAAGGACCGTGAGGCGTCCTGGGAAGGCGCTACCGTTCTTCTTGGGGTACCATTCGAGTGAGTTCTCTGGTTACACGGCGTCTTGCATCTGTTACTGATGATCGACCAATAGCAATCGCAGTGCTTGGGAACTCAGCAATGACGAGTTTAGTGCATGGGACGGATTCCTCAGGCACGCTGTGAACAAGGCAAACGATGAAGGGGTGGATGCAACGGTGGTTTTGGACCATGTTGCCGGTGTGGTATCACGATCCCCTTGTCCAGCCTTCGCTTCTTCAACCCGCGTCGCTGACCTCCTCTTATCACATTGCGAAATGGACGACATGAGAGAACTACCAGCCAAAGTTTTCGAGCTTGTCAACGACACGCTACTTTCAACATATCCCCCAGAGCCACGCAACCTGAAGCCATCCATGTGGCTCATTGCATCCCTCACTCGTGCAATCGATAGCTGTCCTGTCGACTTGCGTCTGGGCCTCCTGGAAGCCACCCAAGAAGGTATCGGCGCTTGGTTATCGGATGAGTATCGCGTTTTTACACGAGAAGAATACACGCTGGATGTGCTGCCTCTTTACCAAACTGCGTTGCTAGCGATTCAAGAGCTGCCCCGTACACTCCGAGTTCTGGAGGCTCTGTCGCCCCTCCTCCAATCCGTCTTCACTGGTCGAAACGACAAAACCAGGGTTGCTAGGGAAGCATTTACCGAATTCTGGACTACGACCTTTGCAGAGCTGGAGGAACCCAAGGGCGGCTGGCCTGAGGATATTCGGATCTGTCTCCTGCCTGCTGAGGAGCTCACGAAGACCGAAGTTGAGCCATCTAGCGACCCCGAGGACTTTGAAGACGCCGCGGTGTGCACTCTTTCATCCGCAACCAGCGAGAGCGAAGACCTTTCCAGCATCTTACCATCGTCGCCGCTGAGGTCAGAATCCAACTCGCAACGCAACGCACAAACTTCTTCGTGGATCTCGCAAGAAAGGACAATATCATCGCCGTTCATCGGTCATCTTGGACCTGCGCTCTTTGCACCGTTCGCGGATCCCAGCACATCACCGTCTAGGTCAACGGGAAGTCTTTCCCCATCTAGTACTTGCGCTGTTACGGAGCCTTCCACACCCATTGCTGGATCACGCACTTCTCGTGTTATCACCCCGCCTCGTCCGCATAAACCGACAAGTACTCCGGAAACCTTCCAGTCCCTTTTGCTCAAACCTCCTACCGGAACCCTCCCTGTTTACCCCACAACCCCGACGACGCCCCGCTCCACGCGCAAAATTCGTCAGGGTCTTTCCCCTGGCAAAGTACTCAGTTGGGGGGACAAGGAAAATGTTTCGCCTTTGCCAGTGTTTTCTGCTGGTGAAGGAGTACGCACTACGCCAAGCACGAGTAAACCTTTGTCTGTCCTTGGCAAACGCCAGATGACCGATGAATCGCCTGGAGAAATTGAAACCAAAAGGGGACGGACGTCATTCATCTGTTCCTCTATCGAATTCCCTTCATCCGGTGACAGCGACTTGGAAGACGAATTGGCGGTGGCGGCTGTCCTCGCCTCCCCTGTACAAAAGGCTCAATTGCGTCGTACGCCGTCTCCAAGCAAGGTCTGCCAAACTGGCACGACTTCTCGAAAACGGAAACGCCAGCGGGTCATCATGGATGCTGTTGTCGTTCCGTCCCTAGCGGACATCCAACGACAGATCACCATGCGTAGGAGGGCCAGCACCGAAAGCGTTGGTATGAGTGAAAGATCCTCGAGTCTCCGCCGCTCGTCATCGATGTCAAGGCTCCATGATTCTTCTGGTGATGAATCGATACCGTTGCCAAGGAAGAGGTTGAAGCGGTGGAATGAAGCGAATACGAGTCTCTCACCCTCGTTGGCCGCGCTCGAAGAGACGGTGATTGCGGGGAGTGGTAAGTACCTTACTATCTACCAGAAATGCGCAAATTCTAACGTCCACATGCAGATGATTCCATAATGCTCACGGGCCCTGTGAGCAAGATGTACGAATCAGAGAGTTCGGATGATGACCATCATCTGGGACAAGTGTCAGCCCGTCACTTGGGAAGTTCTCCCGCCCCACGACGATATTTGGATAGTGATTATGGCGCGTCAAGCGATGATGTACCGTCATCCAGCCCATCGAGAGACCTGGTCGCTCGGCGTCAACAACGGTTTGGCCTTGTTGCGCAAGCAGGTCGCTGATAAATTTTAAATCCCTTTGCTCTAGCATCTACCACTCTTAATAGCATTGTTGTCACATTTGTATTATCCCGTTGCATATTACTGTGTTCCATCACTCATCAATTCAATTCGTGGATAGTATAGTAGTAAAAACATTATTACTTGGTGCGACTCCCTACGACGAGCGATAGCACCATGGCAGATCTGCCTCTGGGCTTTAGCCGACTTGCAGAAGCATACATGGTGCTTATGAAGTCGAGCGCAACAACTATACCGTCTATACGTATAAGATTCACCCAGAGGAATGCAAATATCAAGCATGCGAGATATCGTAATGATGTTGATGAGAGCATATATCCATGTCATCCCGCTGGACCATCCATTTTTTTGCCCATCTGCTCAGTCAACACCGCACCAATTTGGTGGACCAACCTCGTCGCCTGGAGAAGTTCGGACATGGGTATCTGAGACGCACCGTCCGCGACGGAGGAATAGACATCGCGCAAGGCGTCAAGCCTTGCTGACGTAGTCTTCCTTCGTAAGGACGGACGAGTTGGAGGGCTTTCGCTTTGTGACATTGCTCTTGTTGGACTGGTCCCAGAGGACCCATTTGGAGATTCTGAAGGTCGATTTGAACAAGATGACTGATACGCGGTGATATTCTGACGTACCATGTACAGGAGTACGGCTAGGTGCTGGAGAACTGGGGCAAGCAATCATCAGAGATTGGTCAATGTCGGCTTCTGAGCGTGGAAAACAAGGTGAGCGGATGGATGTTCTAGTTCGACGCAGAGGTTGCACTTGCCCGATGATGATGTTGTGCAGACGCGGTAGTCTTCCCAATCGAGGCTATCTTGATCCGACGCTGGTGTCCCACTCTTTCTCTGTGTGCTACGTGACAAATATGTCCGTGGGGCAGACATGTGGTCCTGCCCGGTGTCGAAGGTATTTTTATTCGTCTCCTCTCTCTGGGCCGAGTTCCGACGCCAGACCTCACGCAGAGCAGGTACTTGCACTCCGTCGAACACCATCCTTTTTGGAGGCACAGAATTTGTTCGCGGAATGCTGATGGGTGTAACGTCCCGGGTAGCAGGCTCCGAACCTAATTTACGCAGAGAACGAAGGGTGTCCCGCGATGTTCGACTCCGCTTCCGGGGTACATCACCTGAAAAGACACATCAACTTCATCATCGTACATGTGGTCACAAAAACGTGATTACTCCTGCGTGCAAGCTTTCGTTTCTTGTTTGGAAAGTGTGAAGTGATAGGAAGGATTTTCTCGACAGAGCGGGAGCTCGGCGTCGCACCGCGAGGTGGGAAGACGGATGATGAAGGTGTTTGACGATCGCTCATCGATCGTTCCGAGTGATCTAGAGAGGTTGCATCCACTCTACTGGAGTACTCCTGGAGTTGGCGTAGGACCGTCGGTTGAAGCGTATCATCATCGGGGGAGGGTAACAGAAAGGCGGTGTCTTCTTGGCTAGTAAACGTCTGCTGTGGGGAATCATCCACATCGGATACTTCCGGCCAAGTACCACCCTTCACCGACACCAACGACGGGTTGACCTCCCCATAAACTTCGTCAGATTCTTGGCCTTGATGGCTAACAGAAAAGAGGGCTTGAGAACCGTCGTTCTTCAAAGGAAAGTTGTCGGTATTTGCAGTAGATTTGCAAAGGGATCACCTCACGATACTTTGTGACTGCGATTCATTTTCCAGCGACAATCCATCGCAAAGGTCACCTCCATAAGCAGCTACGAAACAGGCCAGACAAGACTTGATCTTTGGGGGAAGAAAGTTGCAGAATTGGCTATGGCCGTGATAGGTTGCTCGCCAAAACTTTTCGAAAGC
This sequence comes from Leccinum arenicola, assembly GCA_038092295.1. NCBI lineage: Eukaryota > Fungi > Basidiomycota > Agaricomycetes > Boletales > Boletaceae > Leccinum > Leccinum arenicola. The sequence continues at coordinate 16,463 of JBBPQC010000015.1, read as the reverse complement.
GAAAGGTGCTATTGCCGGGGTCGGGATCCGACAAAAAGCAGAAGCAAGAAAAGCATCCGTGTCCTGGAGAAACTGAATCGACAACGGAAGATCCTCAAGAGCCTTGAGAGTCTCGCAGTACAAGGAGACCACCTGGAAGGTTTAATGAGCCAAAAAAAATCGATGAAAAGGAGCCATACCACAGAATTGAACTGATCATCGGACATAACCTCAGCATGATCCTCGATCCAGAGACAGAGACTACCACGAAGAGCTTGGAGTACGCTCATCACCTTGCCAGGGGCTGAAGTTATCACACGGCAAATACCATTGAGAAGCTCAAGGGAATGTGTCAGCGCTTCCGGAGACCGGCATGCTCCACTATAAGAAGCAGTCAAGCAAATGTTAACCACAGACAGAAGGTCGTCGACAGGAGAGTTAACGCGCTCATGAGTATAACTCAGAACGATATTGAGTACGACTATGATCGACCCCCTTTTGAAAGTCGTGAGTAATTACGATGAGTAGAGTGAACAAGAAATACCATGTTTCGATTTCCGTTCCTTGAAAATATCGCAGGACGAGGTATTCAGTCACCTGAGCGGAATCGCCTGATAATGTGATGGCATTTTGAAGCAATGCATCCCACGCTACCAATTCTGGCTCAGATAAAACCCAGGTACTGGTCTATATCAGCAGCAGGTTCTTGTGAATAGAAAGAAGATGTACCAGACTGGGATGGAGAGAAACCCGATCATTTCCTTCCAGTGGAGACTGTGCTCAGAGGAGGATAACGATGCTGCAACAACTCCCCAGAGCTCACGTTGGTTGCGAATGAACGATTGTGGCGTCGTAAGATCTTGCATGTCGAGTAGAAAGGAACGCGAAGTTGTCATCATCAGATTTGCGCAGAGCTTGCTCCACAACGTCCGAACGCCAGGATCAAGAACATGAAAAGCATATTTCAGAATTGAGGTAAGGATAAGCGCAGCGGCGTCAGCAAGGCTGAAGGCAACGAAAGCCTTTTGCATCGCAGACCACAGTTGATCAATGAGTGTAAGACTGAATAGTTGATCACGGATATTCCAAGAGCCCCAGTCGGGTTGGGAGTCTGCTATGACCGCAGAAGGTAAAAATTCGACGATTGTCGTGCTTGTATAGACCAGTGTTGCTGTCATAGTTCCGCATTCGAGTTGGTGTGAGCAAGCCTTCAAGATAGACAACCAGACGCCGACGAGATCTGACTTGAACAAGAGAAATAATAATTCAATATATAAACACGACGGCGGTAAGCTGACTCACGTGTATTTCATTTTTGTCGTCAGTTACTACGAAATGCTTCCATATCGCCAACAATGTTTTGTGGTGTCGAGCGATCTCTGCCTCCTCCAGCCGATGCACGAAAACCGGAACCTTGGGAATAGAACGGATGATCGATGGGATGCTGTCCCACTCGACACCGATGACGACTCCATCAAGTAAGACCGAGGTAGGGATTTCGTGCGTATTCTGTAAGACCGGATGTTCTGCCGGGGTACCTTCGGTGAGGGCTTGAAGAAGTACGAAACCCTCTTGACGCGTGTGTTTGCACTCTGTTCGAACCATCGCCTTGATGACGGACAAGGCCTGAGATACTCTGTCGTGATGCTCTTCAAACGGAACCGCAGAAACCCGGTCAGATAAAAGGACGTTGGCGAGTGCGATGCCAATACCCCCGCTGACCTCCTGCTTGATCACGTAGAAAGCTGAGGAAATCAACGATGACTGTACATTCTCAGAATTGAGAAGCATCTGACTGAAAGTCCAGACAAAGCAGTTCCACACGTGTGGATGTAGAGCTCGTACAATGGACCGCTTGTGTGTAAGTGTCATAGCAAGCACCTGAAGAATAAATCGTAGAATCGTGGGTTTGCTATATAACGTGGGACCACAAAGAACTATCCACGACGCGAGGACGGTAAATATCCATGTCGGGGCCTCTCGAGGATGGACGTGGGATTCAGCGGAAAGAGCAGCTCGGACGATGTACGAGAAAGTCGGGTTCCCGTAAGCTATGTCAGAATCGTGGCAGCAATATTCCAGAGAGGGGGCGATGTGATTAGATAGTGACTGCCATTTTGACAAGGAGAGTTCTGGTTGATGAACCAGTGCATTTGCAAATTTCCCCAAAGCGATCGAGGCTTGCAAGCGAAGCTCGGAGGATTCAGATCGTGTGATTGCCACGACGTGAGGAAGCAGCGGAAAAAGAAGATCGAGAAATCGAGATTGATAATGTTCTATCGTGTGCGAAATGGCCTGGAAGAAGAGCGTGAGAAGGAGGAAAGAGAAAGTGTACAGATGATCGTACTTTCAGACCGTCGAAAGCAACGCTATCTGGCTGCCTTGCACCACCGAAACACCGCTGAAGAACAGCAAGTACGTCATCTTGCCGAGAACTGACAACAGCCGCGGGGAGACAATGAGAACTCAAGGCCCATAGTGAGAGGGAGTACGTCTTTGCTCTGTTGAGAACAGGCAGTTGGCCTGCAAGAGCGATATCTAGGACATCGCCGAACAAGATTGAAAGATCCAGTTCTGAGTAAAGTGAGCTGTGAGCTCACATCGGGGACAGACTGTACATACCGTGAAATAGAGAGTAGAGGGCAGGAAATCGAAATAGTACCACGAGGGCGCACAGAGCATGTTGACATAATGAGGAAGAAACCCTGGCATGTTGCTTTGCGTCCGCCCTGACGCCGGGGTGAATACTACTTTCAAGTGCTGGCTGGTCGGAAGACAAAGGAGGATACGAAATAGGTAACAAAGGGTCATAATGAGCAAGACGAATGTCGCGTCGCAACGCGCGGATAAAATTATCCTTATGGGTCTTGAAAGGGGCAAGAGCGGGAAGTGGTGCACCGTCGTAAGTTTCCAACCGCGGACTGTGAGCTCTGACGCGGTTCGTGAATGACACGTAGGCGTCGAGAATATCGTGGGCAGTAGCGGAGGAATGAGGGAGGAGAGAGTCTGTGATAGTCTCTACGACGGAGCGCATATACGCTGCATCCTCGAGAGGGTCGGACATGCGACTGCCAAGCGGGTGGCTGTGATAAATCATTGTAAAACGCGATCACGTGATGTTTTCGACAATCGATCACATCGCCTTTATGATGGTCCTATTGATGTGATCGCGACAAAATATCGATGGCAATATCTCGGCAATGTCGAGCACCAAGTTGGTCACTTATCGGAGAAACGTGGCCGGCCGTCCGCTTAGGTGCGTTCTACGTACGTGAATCCGCCCACTGCAGGCCCGCCAAACACGAACAAGCTCCATTTGGCGAGGACAATATAAATTTTCTTTTTGGTTGTCCTTTTCTCGCCAGAACTTCCCTTCAGCTGCCCCTTCCCCCCCGTTCCGCCACCAGCATCCTAACACCAATACATTCATTTACTTGACGACTCTTACATCTCGTAGTAATCATGTTCAGCTTCCTATTTTCTGTCTTATCTTTTCTCTTGCTTCTCTCCCACTCCGTCACCGCTGCCCCTGTGAAGCCCGTTGAATTGCTTGCTGTTGCTCCTAAAGTAACTTCTCCTGCCGCTGGAGCCACGTGGAATACCAACAGCTTTCAGACCGTTACTTGGGATATCAGCAATATTCCAAAAGAGGCGCAGGGCTATTTCGTGGAAATCCTGCTCGGTTACCTTGTAGATGGTTCTGAAAATGAGAACTTGGACACCGGTGAGCCTATCCCGTCCAGGTGGCGTGCTTGACTTCTAACTGGTAACTCAGACCATCCCTTGATAAGCCACGTTCCTATCATGGCTGGCACTGCTTCCGTCTATGTGCCAGGATACATTAGTACCGGCAATAACTACATTGTCGTCGGTAAGCTCGGAGCGTTGTACCAGCTTCCATCGTCCTCATGCATTCCACAGTGAACGGTGATTCTGGCAACCATTCTGAACTCTTCACTATTGAAGCTTCTGAAGAGTCGTTACTCTGATCGTGACACGTTTACGCATTACTACTTGCTCCTGGACAATTCCGACTCGGACCACATTATTCACTAGAGTTACTTCGCGCTTGCATGGAGTAGTTCCATTCCTTTGAGACGAGTTGATATTACACGCAAGTGTATGATCTTCTCTGGACATTATATGGACAGTAGTACTGGTTTATGTTTTGTAGAAATTTGTACCTATTACCTTACCTAGGTCATTAGATCCGGCATCTTTGTGGACAATTTTCATACCTTTCTTCCCCCCAGAGAACAAGCTTCTCTGTAACTCGAACAATATTCCACTACCTCGAGGTCGTAGACAATTGGAACCGCGCGGCTTAGATAAACTAGCGCGCCACCACTGTTCGAAACGTTGACCATGCTAGTTTCATACTCCATCCTCCACAAAGCCTACGTCAAGATCTTCTTCCATGCCGCAAAACATCCACATAAGCAAGTGAACGGGGTGCTCCTCGGAAAATTGGACTCGAATGTTGTGATCATCCAAGACGTCGTTCCGCTCCTCCATCACTGGACCAGCCTCAGCCCTATGATGGAGATTGGCCTTGACCTGGTGCGTGCGTTCTTCGGCTGGTTCATCTCGTCCCTGATTACATTTCCTAAAGGCAAGAGGGCATGCCGAATCTCTCGGTCTTTCCCTAGTCGGATATTACCAGGCTTGCGAGAGAATAGATGACACAGCGCTAGCACCAGTAGGAGAACGCGTCGCAGAACAGATTCGAAGTCAATTCAACGACGCAATTGCCTTCGTGGTAAAGATGAGCCTCCGTGTCGTATTGTCCGCATCTCACAGTCGTGTTATCAGATTGACGGCGATGCACTGGGATCGGGCGAAGCAGCGTTGATCGTGAGTTGAGTTCTCTGTACATCATGGCTTCCCTCCTTGATATCAATCATTTTTGGAGCCATACCTCCCTCAATCCGGGATAACGACATGGCGCCCACAGACGTTCCAACCGCCTGCGTTCACTTCAGGTTCTCAAGTCACACTGGCGAACCCCGAAACACCTTCACATGCTGTGTCTCTAGTTCGGGACAGCCACATGCACCAAAAATTCGGAGATTTTGACGATCACTTGGAGGATGTGACAATAGATTGGCTGCGGAACACTGCATGCGACATCGAGGAGCTTCCTGCTGTCGGGGCGTTCACGAAAGACTGACAAGTTTGTATGGGTGTAGAGGATAAAACTTGGTTATATTTGGCTTGACTAACTCGAACTGGCTCAGCGTGTGATAACGTTCTACACCGACCTCGTCCTGTGATCACCTTGCGATGCTGTCGATAAGGTCTGATTAGTCATTGAAGGGCTTATCACCGATCAGATTAGTTTGTCCATCACTACCTTGCCTTTTGCTGTCACCGATGGCCCCTGCTTCGTTGGCGTTGCGTGGAACTTTGGTGCATTGCCCCACTCTAGGGCAAGTGGAAATTTTGCAAGACCATCTCATCCGTACGCCCGAAATTATTTCACATGCGACTCTCCTCGTCTGACCTTTTCTTGTCTAGTGATCGATGAGCGCGGTTTCATTATTCACCTCTCTCCGTTTTCTTCAGAATCTTCACAAGAATATGTCCGTCAGAACGAATCCTCCATCAAGACCGTACCTCCAGGAAGCTTCCTGCTCCCCACCTTCTGCGATCTGCATCTGCATGCTCCCCAGTTCATGTTTCAGGGAACGGGTCTCGACCTCCCACTGATGGAATGGCTCGACAAGTATGCCTATAAAGCCGAGGAAACTCTCGACCAGAATCCACAGTTGGCCAGTAAGGTATACCGTCGGCTTGCCCAGCGCTTGATAGAGGTTGGAACCGGCGCTGTCTTGTTGTTTGGTACGATCAAGACGGAGACGAAGTAAGTCCGGGGGTTCGCTCTGATCGTTCGATGAACCCAAATATCGCAGCCTTATCCTCGCCCAGGAGATGCAAACCGCAGGTTTGCGAGCGTTCGTTGGCAAGTTGTCCATGGATCAATCGTCACGGCCAACATATCGAGAATCTAGCGCCGAAGAGGCGTATAGATCCGTCGAGGACTTCATCCATAGATGTAGAGCTTCGACTGCAGCACTCGACTCCCACCTTCGGCTGGTAGAACCCGTCATCACCCCGAGGTTTGTGCCTACGTGTTCCGACGAGTTACTCGAGAATCTCGGCCAGCTTTGCCAGAGGGAGTCGACGCGTGTCCAGAGTCACTTGGCTGAATCGTTTGACGAAGCAAAATGGGTAAGGGATGAACGTCAAATAGAGGATATCCAAGTCTTCCAAAAGGTAACATTGTCTTCCTGTGGATGGTTCATACTCACCCAGATTCTTAGCATAAACTGTTGAAAAAAGGCACAGTTCAAGCACATTGCACGTTTCTGATTTCAGAGGAGCTCGACGAACTCGTGGTTAACCAGACGGCGGTCGCCCACTGTCCTTTGTCCAATGCATATTTCTCAGAAAAGCCCTTCCCTCTCCGCGAAGCTCTCGATAAGGGAGTATCGGTTGGCCTCGGCACGGACATTGCAGGAGGATACAGTATCGATATACTCAACAGCATGCGGCACGCTGTTTCGACTTCTCGGATGCGCGAAGGCATTCGCGCACTCGAGTGCAAGTCTGAAATCGAGTCAGGCAGCGGGGGAAGACCACTTGCTGTTGAATGGAAAGAATCAGTCTTCCTCGCAACACGCGGCGGTGCACTGGCATTGGGGTTAGAGAACTCGGGGGAGTTTAGAGTTGGGGCATCTTTCGATGCTCAGCAAAGTGAGTACTCGTAGTTGACTGCCGGATTCAAGTTACTGAAATCGACTGTTCCTGCTCTAGTTCGTGTACTCGACTGGGAAAGCAAGGCCGGGGTCGGGGCCCTGGATTTCTTCGATCTCGATTCCGAATGTGGGGTACTCACGTTGGACATGATCGAGAAGTGGTGGTGCATGGGAGATGGTCGGAACCGGACAGCGATGTGGGTGCAAGGCCAACGACTTGTTTGAGTACTAGTGTTTGTGATTGTATTGCAAGAGCCTTGAGGCAATGTACAAATTCGGATGTAATATAGTAGTTGATGATCACGTCGTGCGTTCATGGCGTTGCAAGGACATGAGTGACTCTAGTCCACGTTCCTCTCGGACTCCCTCCAGAAGCAGCACGCCCCTTCACAGGTCTCCATCATCACGTCTTGTAATACCCCCCGTTCCAATACACACACTGTCTGTACACAACTTCCAGCTCCATGGCACCATGTCCGCATCTCAGTCCCCTCACATCCAGCCAGCCACAGACCTCGAGAGCTCCGCATCGTCAGTGATTAATCTTGATATCAGTGATGGAATACTAGTGGCCGACGTCGATGCAGAGGTGGAGACAGCAGCCAGCGAAGAAACCACAGCGGTCGGTCAGATAGATGATGTCGCCGACGAGGAATCCAGGAAGAGTCTGCGCGATCAGCTGAGGCGTACTCTCAGCAAGAGGGAGCCTACAGGTTCTTCTCTCTCTTCATCTGGGTCTATGTCCACGTCTGAGCACTGTCTCAGATCACCACTCGCTCAAGTCTAGTATCGTTTCTGTCGACAATGAAATCCCAACCGCTCCTGGTCAGTCATTCATTCACATCTGTCAATGTTCCCATCTCACTTGCATCTGGTGTGATTCCAAGATGCCCCGCAGGGTCCGTTCAAACCAAGAGAGTATTTTGTTTTGACTGATGCTGGAAAGCCTGTCTTCATTAGGTGTGACACCCACTTCCGGAATATGAGGCAGTGGTAAACTAAATTGTTTTGGTGCACTATCAGTGGGTCCGGAAGTGAAGACGAACTCTCTTCTACAATGGGCATCATTCAGGCCCTAATCTCCGTGTTCATTGACGACGCAGACAAATTGCGCTGTATCAATGCTGGCCCACTGAGGATCACATTCCTACTTCGGTCACCAATTTACTACGTGTGCGCATCCACATGGGGTGAGCCGGAGTCAGTAGTGAGTACACCACTTGAGCTTCCGTGGTGTGTTTGCACCTGACCGAGCTGATAAAAGCAAGGCTCGTTCTCATCTAGAATATCTCCATCTGCAAATATTAAGTGTTGTCACGGCTTCTCAGCTGCGGCGTATATTTGAGCGACGAACAAACTTTGATTTGCGTCGTTTGTTGAATGGTTTTGACTTTCATCTTGTCGCATGAAGTTGAACGCTAAATTTCTTTCGTAGGCACAGAACCTTTCCTATTTACACTCCTTAAGCGTTTGGAACTTGATCTTGCTATGGCAACGTCCTCACTACATTGTCTCCAACTGGATCCTACCCTGAGGTCTCGAGTTGCTGACACACTCGTGCCTATAACGAAGATGAAGGTACGCGCGAATGCAAGTCAGAGTATATGGCGCTCACGAGCTATTAGGATACCCTTTACATCATTCTTGTCGCTCAAGGACGCGTCGTTACTCTTGTGCGTCCAAAGAAGCATTCCATCCACCCTACAGGTTTGTTCCATTCGATGTGATATGCCCTTTGGTTTGCCAGCCCTGTCGTAGACATCCACATCATCGTCAACACAATTCATTCACCCTCCATATATAATTCTCCCGCGGCAGCGTCATGGATTCCAGTATGCCTCCCGAAGTTCAACCCCGCAGGTTTCGTAAATGCCTACATAACGTTTTTGCGCAAGCCGGAAGATAATGGGATCAATCCTAATCCTGACTTCCTGGGCGATAGGCATGGCGATTCGAGTGGGAGAGCAGTTGATGTCCCTCGGCAGGCAGGTCAGTTGGATAAAGGTATCGGTCTCGTATGCATCAGTGGAGGGGGAGAGTTCGAGACAGTTCGAGGATGGTGCGATGCCGTTGCCGAAGTTCGTGATTTTTGTCACTATTCCTGATCGTCTTTTCTGAAAAGGACACCTAACAGAAAATGAATAGCACAGGTCTGCTTGACTCGATATCGGATATGATAAACTCTGGCCAAGCACAATACTCTGTATCTCAGCTTGGGATACCAGGTTTGCGACACTTTATATACAAATCCAGGCCTCATGTCCAGATCACGTTTCCTGTTTTCGAGGATCCGTATGAGGAAATGGAGGAGAGGAGGAGGTATTTGTGCTAACCGTGCACTTGTCGAATCTCCTCATTCAATTTTACAGGGTTATCACGATGTATCAACACGTATACGATGCCATTCATGCCAAGTCTGGCCAAAGTGGGCCGCTCAAATTACAGTATGTTCGCACCAAGAAGGAGATTGTTATGGGATGGGTCAGTCTTTTCGGTTTGAGCCCCTGATCTGCTTTGAACGAAGATTTAAGATAACACAACCATTCGAACTCTATATTGTTCTATCACCGAGGCTGCCGAAGGCCGCGGTTATCAACGCTGCCAATTCCGTTACTCGGTGGGTCAAAAAGGAGGAAGCAAAGTTGTTTTTGCGAGATGCACCAGTATTCTGAGACGACTTAGTATGACATGTGCGACGGGGATCAATTCGTTGTCAACCGAATCACGTGATGTACTAGGGGAATTTGAAATCGAAATTTCTTACTAGTTGCTTCATCCATCACGGTCAAAGTATCTGCACCATGTCTTTCGTCCTGCAATCCTCGCTTCGGCGTGTCACCCAGACATTTGTGAGATCTTTACAGAGCAATGCTGCTCTCAGACCTGTACCACCTCCACAAGGTATTCTCTCCCCGCGGAACTAGCTTCCGTAGTCGACGGTGCTGACGTACTTAGGCGATATTAACACTCCTCAAGCCTTCCTGAGTGTAATTGGAAGGTCTACAGAGAAAAAGGTGTCCATTGACAGCTGGGACGCGTTCTGGCGAACGTCAGGATACGACCTGAAAAAGGCAGGTGTTGCTGTGAAGGATCGAAGGCAGGTACCGGGTTACGGAGCAGCGTATGGTCGTCTCACGCGTTACAGATACATCCTCTGGTGCATGGAGAAGTACAGACAACGAGTGCCTGTGGAGGAATACGCTCACGAAGCTCGACCGAAGAAAAAGACTCGAGGGTGAGTAGACCGTGTTCTGCGCTGGCATTTTGTGACGCTCATCGGTGGTGCAGTCGTGGACCGCGAATTCAACATGGAAAACTGATACGGTCGCGTCGACTGCGGTGAGGGGGTGTCTAGAGAGTTTGTTTGTAGAATGGAATGAAATCTGGTGTGGTTGCCGCGATTACTTTCAACTTGCTGTACCGCGTACCGAAGCTGGACCACTTTACAGAGTCACATTCTCACGGGCGTGCCGGGCCCATTGGAGCGTCGCGGTCAAATTTGCGGTGTTTTCTGCAACAAGGCTGCCTCGATGTGACTTTAGTCGAGGGTACTGACGTCGGAGTTACCACAAAGAACAAAAAACGAGGTCGGCAACGGGCTCAAAGGCATGAAAGAAAACAGATCTCTCTGCCTATATATTCGACCCCTTCCGCCTTTCATTTCTCAAATCTCCCTCATCCCACCATGTCCTCTACCATCTATCGTCGCCAGTCCATGGCGCAGCTATACGAAAAGCTCAGAGCACAGGATGACGACGATGACATGGCCTGGCTTGCCCAGTTTAGTCCGGACGATAAGTTCGATGAGCCATATGTCCCCGCCGTCCGCCCTCCTCCTGTCTTGTCCACCATTTCATCTGCTTCCCCAGTTTCTTCCTGCTCACCCAGTTCATCCCTGTCCGATCCTGTTTTCGACGATGAATCCAGCGACGACCCCTTTGATTTCGACTCGGACTCTGATGTAGATCCCGAGCCCCCGCTTGAATTGCCCTACACGGATTTCGATGAGTCCACGAGTCCATCGTTGATCTTGTTCGTATTCTCCAGTGATTCCCTTTGTTCGACACGTCTGACAGATTAGCAGCCAATCGCACGACTCCACTACCCTAGCGGAACCCGAGGACCCCCAATACATACTCTCGGTGCAGGAGACGGAAACATCCCTCCCTCAGTCGACCTCCACTCCTCTACCGGGGGACGAATCCGAGGACGAATCTGATTCGTCCCCTGTGACCCAGCTCTCACCCCCTGTTCCTTGCATCGCATACCGTCGTACCCCTCGCTCGAATAAGTTGTCCGTGGGGTTTCTCGCGCCCGCCGTGTTTCATGACTCTAACGAGGACGCGTATTCGGAGAGTGACGGCAATGGAACCGAGGACGAATACGTCCCATCACCCACTCTAGGTTCCAGAAAACGTCATAGATCAGCTCGTCCCGCTTCCTCTACACGTACTGGCGCGTCGCAAAAGCGGAACGCCTCCCCCAAGCGAGCTCGTCATTCTCCACTTGCCCGCAACGTCCAAGCAACGCCAGGCGTTCATTCTGAATCACCGGTGACGAAGAGCAACCCATGGGCCTGCCCCTACTGCAGATGGGTGCAACGCAACCACCGCACGCCAGATCTCAAACGCCATATTCGTACTCATACTCGCCTTCAACGACCTGCGCAATGGGTCTGTTGTGGGGTTCCTCTTAAGGACGCGGAGGACTATAAAATTCCGGCGGATGCCAAGTCTTATGCATGGGCGGGCGAGACGATGATCGGGGGCTGCTGCAAGGAGTTCAGTAGACGCGATGCTCTTAAGCGTCACCTCGACAACGATCATATCACCTGCGTAGGCAATTTTTCCGCCTTTGCTACTGTCTGCGAGGACGAAGCTGAAATGACCTAATGCTCGAGGTGAGTAACGACAGATACACGGACGAAGCCCACAACCGACCTCCGTTTGCAGATATCTTTTTCTTTAATACCTGACTGTTACCGCCATCCTTCTGAGTAGGCTGTGTGGGCGGTGTTATCTCCATACCATCTCCATCATGTAGCAAACGATCCTGTCACGCAAAAAGAGATACCTATGATTGAATGTACCATAGCACACAAAAATGACGATTGTTTCTCGTGTATAGTGGTTGAGAAGTGACACGACGACCGGTTTTGGCAAGTGAGGAACCTGACGCGACGCGTTGATCAACGAACGACGCGACCGTGGGGGGCCATTCAATTCCCGCAACAAAGTGCCAGCGACTTGCTCATTGCGTGCAACGACCGCAACCGCAACGATGCCTACAGCAGCGCCGAGAAGAAGTGCCACCACAGAACCCCGACGAGCCCTGTTGACCCCCTCTACCTCCCCCTCTCTCGGTCCGCCTGACCGACCGCCCGTGAAACGACCCCGTCTCAGAAGCACCCCATCATCGACCATATCCGCCACCCCGTCCACCTCGAACGACTCGACCTCCTCTGTCGACGTAAATTCCGCTCGCAGAGCGTCCACCCTTCGCGTCCTCAACGTTTGGGCACAGCTTGCCGAACGATACAACAAACGGCTCGACGAAGACGACATCGTCGATTTGCACAGCGGTGCTATCATCAAGGACCGTGGCGTGCTTAGAGGCGCATCCAGAGACTACCATTTTGGACATATTGCTCAGCCGGACGGTGACCAAGACTATCCCGAGGGTGACCAGGACCAAGAAGACAGTGACCAGGATGAGGACGACAACGAACTCGGTGGACTTCCTCCTAGCGAGGCGACTACCGACGACGACGTTCCAATCTCGAAGAAGGAACTGCTCCGGGGAGTGCCACCTCTGTCAGCCTCTACGGACACAGAAGACCTCCGGGAGTTTCTAGAGGCAGAAAAGAGGAGGAGAGTGCTTGTGGGGGACGAAGAGGGGGACGAAGAGATGTCTCAAGAACAGCTTTCTGCTCTGAGGAAGGCTTTGGAGGAACAATCACAGGAAGGGGAGGCTACCGCTACGAAACAATCCAAGGACACGACGAGCATAGAGCACACTCCAAAGGGTGTGGTTGACACCACCCTTACCCGCCCTTCCGTTCGTGTTCCACCGTCGGATGACGAGTCAGAAGACGAACTCGCTGCCTGGACCTATGACGAATCCCCCGCTGTTTATCCAGTCACTCGAGACGAGTCCGAGCAAGATGTGCGTGAGGTGGAACGGGACGTGATTGAGCTCACGGACTCGGACTCGGACGCAGAGTTTCAAGCCCTGCTGGTACATCCGCCCCGTCACGTCCGGTCGTCGCCTCTACGCGTTCCTCGTCCTAAAGAGGTTCAGCAACCACTCCAGTCTCCCCCGGACAGCGAACGTGGAAGGTCTAAATCTCGTGGGCGCCCGCATTCCAAAATAAAATCTACTGAGGTGACGAGCAAGTCCGGGAGTCGCCCTCAGTCGCCCGTTGTGCGCAGGAAACCATCAGTCACTGTCCTTTATAGAAGGAAGCCGTCGACCTCGGGAGAGAGAGGCAACGCTACTTCTTACGATGCGGTGTCAGATCAAGAGGTGGTTGTTCGCACCCCGGTGTACAAGGGCAAAGGCAAGGAAGTTACACCCTTCGTAGAAGATACCCATCAAGATAAGATACCCAAGTCTCTCGGAGCTGTGTCCCGAGGTCGAAAACGAAAACGTATCGCATCTTCTTCCACAAACGGCGATCCCTCGGCACAGTCCCCAGGTGGGCATTTATATGCTGCATTACTTCGCGTGTCTAAGCCCGGCACCGTCAAATTTTCACATAGTAGAACCGAAAAGCAATTCACAAATTCGCAGAAGATCAATATCCCAGAGCTCCATCGCGCTTCCGCGACTCGACAGCCCATTTCCACCCTCTTTGGACGAGGATGTGTCAACTCCTGGTGAGTTGCATTTCAAAGAGACAATCCGATTACTTATTAGCTTTCGTCATAGTCCCATTCGAGCGCGTTGTTGCGGGTTCTTCGCGTTCGCTCTCCTCCCTGACCAAAACTCGGCAAGCTTCTTTGTCTGTCCCAGTTTACGAATCTGTCGAGTCTGATACATCCCAACCGACTCCACATAACTGGGACTCTAACAGCACGCCGCTTTCCGATGCACCCATTCCTGTCACCCACCCATATACTCTGCGACTCCCTTCTCAAACGCCATCTATCTTCTCTTCCCCCTACCAAGGAACACCCGGTTTATCACTACCCGCTCACCCACCACCACCCATAGATCCTCAGCAGGCACACTATCTTATAGCTCAAGCCATGCACCAACTTTCCTACCTCATTTCTGCCACGATGCCTACTTACGCCCCATATGCGTCAAATTCTGGTCAACCATGGCAACCTCCTCCTCCCCCACCTCCACACGCTGCATATAGCACCCCCGTTCATCACCCTCCTCATCCCCATGGCACCTGCCCTTACCATACGCCATCGTCGAGCGTATCTCGTTCCGGGTTGCCATCATCGTCCCCGGTTCGATCATCAGTGTCTCCCCCTGTCGAAGAACAACGTGCCCAGAGTCGAGGACGAAGTAAATCCCGGGGAAGACGCGTGTCGTTCAAACTTAACAGCGAGGAAGTCGTTGTTAGTCGGGAGCACAATGTTCAAACTGAACTCCACCACAGCGGGCAAAAAATCCGCAAACAAACCCTCGAAGTCAAACGAGAGAAAGGGAAAGGGAAGGCGATAAGAGAGTCAGACGACCCTCCGCAATTAGAAGAGCGAGGCGGTACTCCACGGGAGGCCGCCAGGGGACGGACGCCTGGTCCACCCGGCCGCCTAAAAACTGACGTCGCACGGGGCAGGTCGCTCAGCCGTCGATAGCAGAATATCTACATGATATCTATGATTAATTATGCAGTGAGATATTATTGACGGACCTTAGTCACGCCGGGGGAAGGGCCGGGCTTCCACACGGACTCAGACTTTGGTATTAACTACGACACGTCTGCACTCACGCATCCAAAGCAACAACTGTTGCCTCCAAGATGGACCCTTCCAGTATACCCCGTATTACCAGTAATGTACGAACGCCTATTTCACTTCGCAGGGTCAGATTCCCGATTGCATACGTAGGAATTGGCTCGCATCGTCAAGAGTGACAAGCAACCAGGGCAAGGTATTCGCTTATCGCAAGATACCCGAATCCAACTAACTTGGGGACTTGCGTGTAGACTACCTCGTTGTCGATGTCCGTGACAGTGATTGGAAGGGAGGAAACATCAAGGGGTCATATAATCTTCCTTCTCTCCAATTTCAGTCCAACGTCGATGATCTTATCAGCAAGACCAAAGGCGTGCCTAAAGTAATCTTTCACTGTAAATTCAGTCAAGAGCGGTGCGAAGTTCTTGTCTTATGACTCGAATATGCTCGATCTGATTCAAGATGTGTACTATCTGTGCAGCGGGCCAAACGCTGCTGGGGTGAGCTTTTTATAAATACCAGACTGCAGAGGCGAGGACTAAAAAATCGGTGACAGGTTTACGATGCCAAACGTGCTGTCCAAGAAGCGGAGGAGTACAAGAATCAAGAGGTGTATGTTCTCCGGGGAGGATTCGAAACGTTCGCCACATTGTTCAAGGTCATTTCGATCGTGACATTG
This sequence comes from Leccinum arenicola, assembly GCA_038092295.1. Classification (NCBI taxonomy): domain Eukaryota; kingdom Fungi; phylum Basidiomycota; class Agaricomycetes; order Boletales; family Boletaceae; genus Leccinum; species Leccinum arenicola. The sequence continues at coordinate 1,134 of JBBPQC010000015.1, read as the reverse complement.
CGTGTAGAGGCTCATCGATAAACTATAGGATGACCCACGTCTGGTAGAGAATTGGGACGAGAATGCAGTGATTTATTGATATTATGTCGGTCGTAGAACAAACGAAGCTTCCTAGCTGGGCAAGAGACCCAAGTCAACCTTGGACCCCTTCAGAAGAAGTCCCGTCTTTTGGTTCCTTCTGTCTGATGAATCGCTTGGGCATCTCTTCTACTACCCTTGCCAGTCTGCGGCGTTCAGCTAACAAGTTGTTTTGACAAACCGTCCTGGGAACGAGTGAGCGAACCGCGAGGTCAACGTTGATTCCGTAGATACACACCAGGTTCCGAGGGAAATGACCATGAAAGTTCCGACTGCCCAATTAGAGGCTACGAGCGGGGCTATACGAGCGGTAGCAGTGAGGGCCCGGACCGTAAAATAAGCACTTTGCACATACTGGTACTCATCGCTCGGATGAATCCTACGCCTGCCCCACTAGCAATGCCGCCAAGCAGGCTATTACGTGCACAAGGCATCTCTCCGAGTCGCTGGAAGTCATCGGTTATCGATATTCGCTAGCTTTGCAGGCAATTGAGGTATCTGTTCCCGCGAATGCATGAAGCAGAACCCGAACCTTGAAAGCGACCCAAACGTCTTGCCAGTAGTTACCGGTAGTCTCGGCCTTGTATATTGGTCGTCGATCAGAGGGCTCTCCGACTTCTGGACGTTGATTCGAGGCGACATCACTGGATGCCATCGTGTGTTCGTGTAATGAGTGCCTCCGAGCCTTATTTACACCGCAGGCATTGGCGTGAAAAAAGGCTGCTAAATTGAGATACCGTTGCGCCACCGACGAAAAGTTTGACTAGGGTTTCAAAGGCAGTAAAAATCCTACAGTATTTAGACTTCGTATACAGTATATGGACCCTTAAAATTTCAAGTCCGTTATCCTTGTCGTCGATGCTATTGTGTCTTCAAGGTTTATAATTTCTAACGAATTTTATGCTTCAATTATTCGAGCGAAAAAACCTAAAGTTTGTAGCTTATGTAACACTCAACGAATATAGCCACTCGATTTCAAGTTTGTTGCGAATAATAGCAGCACGTGGGCGCACCAACAGACTTCAAAATTTATTCAGACGGGCACTGCACCTTTAA